>SJYQ01004601.1:51146-155350 GCA_006410935.1 Redunca redunca
GGGATTGGAGTGAAAACTGACCTTTTCCAGTCCTGTGGCCACTGCTGAGTTTTCCAAATTTGCTGGCATATTGAGTGCAGCACTTTCACAGCATCATCTTTCAGGATTTGAAAGAGCTCAATTGGAATTCTATCACCTCCACTAGCTTTGTTTGTAGTGATGCTTTCCAAGGCCCACTTGACTTCACATTCCAGGATGTCTGGCTCTAGATGAGTGATCACACCATCGTGATTATCCAGGTATGAAGATCTTTTTTGTACAGTTCTTCTGTGTATTCTTGCCACCTCTTCTTAATATCTTCTGCTTCTGTTAGGTCCATACCATTTCTGTCCTTTATCGAGCCCATCTTTGCGTGAAATGTTCCCTTGGTATCTCTAATTTTCTTGAAGAGATCTCTAGTCTTTCCCATTCTGTTCTTTTCCTCTATTTCTTTGCACTGGTCACTGAAGAAGGCTTTCTTATCCCTTCTTGCTATTCTTTGGAACTCTGCATTCAGATGCTTATATCTTTCCTTTTCTCCTTTGCTTTTTGCTTCTCTTCTTTTCACAGCTATTTGTAAGGCCTCCACAGACAGCCATTTTGCTTTTTTCATTTCTTTTCCATGGGGATGGTCTTGATCCCTGTCTCCTGTACAGTGTCACAAACCTCATTCCATAGTTCATCAGGCACTCTGTCTATCAGATCTAGTCCCTTAAATCTATTTCTCACTTGCAGTGTATAATCATAAGGGATTTGGTTGAGGTCATACCTGAATGGTCTAGCAGTTTTCCCTACTTTCTTCAATTTGAGTCTGAATTTGGTAATAAGGAGTTCATGATCTGAGCCACAGTCAGCTCCTGGTCTTGTTTTTGTTGACTGTATTGAGCTTCTCCATCTTTGGCTGCATAGAATATAATCAATCTGATTTCAGTGTTGACCATCTGGTGATGTCCATGTGTAGAGTCTTCTCTTGTGTTGTTGGAAGAGGGTGTTTGCTATGACCAGTGCATTTTCTTGGCAAAACTCTATTAGTCTTTGCCCTGCTTCATTCCGCATACCAAGGCCAAATTTGCCTGTTACTCCAGGTGTTTTTTGACTTCCTACTTTTGCATTCCAGTCCCCTAGAATGAAAAGAACATCTTTTTTGGGTGTTAGTTCTAGAAGGTCTTTTAGGTCTTCATAGAACCGTTCAACTTCAGCTTCTTCAGCGTTAATGATTGGGGCATAGACTTGGATTACCGTGATATTGAATGGTTTGCCTTGGAAACAAATAGAAATCATTCTGTTGTTTTTGAGATTGCATCCAAGTACTGCATTTCGGACTCTCTTGTTGACCACGATGGCTATTCCATTTCTTCTGAGGGATTCCTGCCCACAGTAGTAGAGGTCTGACCGAATGTGGTCCACTGGAGAAGGGAATTGCAAACCACTTCAGCGTTCTTGCCTTGAGAACCCCATGAACAGTATTTAAAGGCAAAATGATAGGATACTGAAAGAGGAACTCCCCAGGTCAGTAGGTGCCCAATATGCTACTGGAGATCAGTGGAGAAATAACTCCAGAAAGAATGAAGGGATGGAGCCAAAGCAAAAACAATACCCAGCTGTGGACGTGACTGGTGATAGAAGCAAGGTCCGATGCTATAAAAAGCAATATCGCATAGGAACCTGGAATGTCAGGTCCATGAATCAAGGCAAATTGGAAGTGGTCAAACAAGAGATGGCAAGAGTGAAAGTCGACATTCTAGTCATCAGTGAACTAAAATGGACTGGAATGGGTGAATTTAACTCAGATTTTTAATGTAGGTCATCATTTTTCTTGTTTGTTAAGCGGGGTGGCACGTGGGATCTTAGTTCCCCAACCAGGGATCGAACCCCCATCCCCTTCATTGCAAGGTGGATTCTTAACCAGTGGACCACCAAGGAAGTCCCATTAGTCACTTATTATTATTAGTGTATATTTTCTGTGTGCTTGGGTGAATGAACTCTGGAGCTCTGCAATTAATTTTTCTTCCCTGTGACTTTCTGAAAAACATCATCCCACATGTTGTGTTCACCCAGTACTGTTGGCATATGCAAATAAAATAACTTAAGAGCAATTAAATTAAGAAGGTAACTTTTTTTGTGTGATGAATTTCAATCTGTCTTTTCCTTTGAGGGAGCCCTACAAAGTTAAAAGTTTTGCAAGTGTATCCAAGGAAGAAATACTAAATGACTGATTTCTGTGGTAATTTTTTTCATGGTATTATTATTAGTGAGCAGATGCTTTCTTTCTGAACAAGGACAAAGAAATCATTTCAGTTCATGAAATTACAAATTTCAGACACTTCTTAATGAGAATGGAAATAGTTTGATTATGAACACACTCATTTTTGTGGTGCAGCAATTGATGCTAAATTTAATGGGAGAAACAATTAGGATTGTAATACACAGATTTTCCTAAACCCTTTTAAACAGACTATTCAGTCATTAGCCAGTTAATTAATGGCTAATTAATGGTTGCTGGAAAGATTTATCACGAATGTAGAAAGCTAAGTTTAGTCAATTTCTAATATTGTGTTAGTTTCTGGTGTACTGCATAGTGATTCAGGTATGTTCTTTTTCACGTTCTTTTTCCATTGTAGTTTATCATAAGGTGCTGAATATAATTTCCTGTGCTATCCAGCAGGAGCTTGCCATTTTCTGTTTTATATCTGTGGTGTGAAGCTGCTGATCCCAAACTCCTAATTTATCCCTTCCCTTCCCTTTTCCCTTTTGGTAATCTTAAATTTGTTTTCTGTGTCTGTTGATCTGTTTCTGTTTTGTAAATAAGTTCATTTGTATCATTTTTTTTTTAGATTTTATACATGAGTGATATCATATAACACTTGTCTTTCTCTGACTTACTTTATTCAGTATGACAATCTCTAGGTCCATCCATGCTTCTGCAAATGGCATCATTTCATTCTTTTTTTATGGCTGAACAGTATTCCATGGTGTGTGTGTGTGTGTATGTACGTACCACATCTTCTTTATCTGTTTATGGACACGTAGTATCACAATGTTTTTGAAATCATCAATCTAGCGTTTGTAATTACAGTACGAACATAGCTGTGAAAACAAACATCGCCTCCCCAGTGTGTGGACTGTCTCATGATTGAGCTATTTCCATACCTCTCTAACTCTTTCATGGATTGGCTCTTCACAATGGTGATGAAGATGAAGTTGATGATGATCGATAATGATAGCTATACCTTATTAAGAGTTTATCATGTGCCAGAAGTACTATCTCCTTTAATCTTCACCACAGCTCTGTGAATAAGAGTTGTTATTATCCTCATGTTACAGATGAGGAATCCAAGACTCAGAGAAATTAGCTTATTCAAGGTCACATGGATAATAAGTGTCCCACAGAGGATTCAGAGTTAGGTATGCTTGACTCCAAAGACTTTGCTAGACCAAGTCATGTAGCTTCACAATCTTGTATTAGTTTTTGAGCTACTCAACAGGACTGAATCTCACATCTTGATTCTAGGGACATAGCCAAGACTGGATCACCGACAAAGACCTTTTTATTACACTCTGCCTTGTCAGGATCACTTTTCAGGCATTTCGTTGATACCTGAAGATACAGCATTGTTTGTAACTCTGTCAAAATCCTTATGACTTGGAGATACCCTGCTTTTATCCCAAGTATATTCGGATTCTTAGATACTAGAGGTGACTTCCCATGACTCAAATGGTCCTCTTACTTGGCAAGATGATAAATTACCTACTTGGAAAGTTTACCCCAGGACCGCGCACCTCTCAGCAATTAAAGAATGGCTGCTTTCTCTGCCTCCGAAGCCCACCGTGGGAACTGTCCATGGTGGTTCCTTGAAGAACTCCCAAGCCAAAGGAGGACTTTCCAGTGTTAGAAATGGAGCTGACTTTCTAACTAGGCCTCTCCTTCTTTCTCCTCTTTTCCTCCCTCCCTCCTTTTCTCTTTTTTTCTCTCTCCCTTTATGTTTTTAAGAATTAGGGAGATGTTACAGGAAAAATATGTATACCTAACTAACTTGTCCCCTTACAGTTCAAATTTTGAGATTCAAATTTTCTGATGATTAGAAATAAAAATATATTTATCACATGTTAAGACAATAAAAGAATGCTCTTTTAGGAGAAAAATTATAGGCTATCTACCACACATCCAAAAAAGAGTGGTGTCTTTAGGTTAAATGTCTGTATTGTTCATCTTTAAATCTCAGGAATATAGATCATTATGGTTACAGGCCTACTTTGATTGGATTTCTGAATATATGGGCCAGTCTTTAAGGAGCAAAAGAAGTCACCTTATCGAGGTAGACTATATTCCTATTTATCTATAATTTTGCTGCTCCTCCGTGTGGTATCTTTGTCAATGGAAGGATTATGTGTCCCTGGCCTGTTGAACTCAGAAGTGGCTGTGAGATCTGCTTTGGCCCGTCTAACATGGGCCTCTTTTGAGTAGAGGCTGTGAGAGACAGCACGTGTGGTTCAGTTCCACAGTGAGACCTCCCCATTAGACTGAGTCCCGAAGTTCTATTAATTGGGTCAAAACAATGGCTGACCCTCACTCGACAAGTGGAATAAGGGAGAAACGAGGTGGCTTGTTGTTGTAAGCCCCCGAGGTGTTTAGAGCTGTTCACTGCCCTGGCGTAATCTCCTCTGTCATCACGGATGCATACCCGCTCTCATTTGCCACTGCAAAACTCTCTAGGGAAGAGGCAGCCACAAAATAAATTTCTAGTGATGATAAACAGTAGACTTTGAATTTAATATAATAAAACCCATATGGAATACAAATTCTCAACATTCTTTTCTCTCTTGCTGGCTAGAACCAAGCATCCTTTCCATATTGGGATATTTCTGATAACCCTTCAGGCTAGTCTCTGGGATGCCTGTATTTCTTAGTGTAGACTGCCATAATGAAATGCCATTGATTAGATGGCTTGAACAACATTAATGGAGCCTAGCATGTCAAGGAAGAGCAGGTACAGGTGGCTGTGAAAATTTTAGTCACTATGCGAGAGCCAGTTTTGACCCCTGGGTTGGGAAGATCCCCTGGAGAAGGGAATGGCAACCCACTCCAGTTCTCTTGCCTGGAAAATTCTATGGACAGAGGACCATCTCATATAGTTACTATGCATAACATTTCCCTTTAAAAAGCAACGAAGTTGCCTAAGTTTGAAATGAAAGTCTAATTGTACCTAGTACTAACCTAAAATTAAAGCAATTCCCTGTTTTCTTTTCCACTGTGTTTGCTTTGTTAAACTGAGTGGAAGTTTCAGACCTTATATTGGGTTCCCTTGGAAACAGATTCTGAGACAAGGAGTTGAATGCAAAAGGATTTGCATTTGGGGGGGTTGTCTTGGGGCACATACTTGTAAGCACATGAGGAAGGCAGGACTGATTAGAGTCAGAAGCTAACCAGCAACGTAGTTATGGCTGAGGCTTCAGCTCTTTCTTTGCGGATTCCTGGAGGCGGGAAGGCCCTTTGTAACTGTCTCACATGGAGGCAAAGGCTCTGGCCTCCATACCTGCATCAGCCAGTCACGGCTGAGGGCTGCCCTCTGGGCAGCGGCATAGCTTTGAGCAAGCCTTGTCCCTGTGGCTGGGGACAGTGTTCAGTGACAGCCACAGCCGGAAGTTGCCAGTGGCTGGTGGGGGAATAAGGGCAGATGGGGGAATAAGGGCAGAGGTGCTTGGGGGAATGGCCCCCAAGAGGAGATCTGGGTGGGGCACTGTCGAACCCATGGCAGCCAATGCTTGCACTCTTCCTATCGACTTGCTTCTTACATTAAGTTTGCCCCACTTCAAAGCAGCTTTCATGGGATTCTGGTTGGTCTTGTGTTCCGGGGAGTGGGGATAAGTGGAGCTACTCCCCATTTGGTCTCCTGAACCCATGAATCCTACCAACTGAGACATGGCTTCACACAGCGGTCATTGATTGGGAATGGCACCCAACCCTTTTCGGTTTAGTATCTCTGAATTGGCGCCTCAGCTGTGTCTTTAAGGGACGCTTCTGCCGCTCAGGCTGATGGCTTCTGGTGGCACACAGTGTGGTAAGACCTATGGGTGCCAGCCACGGTCATGTTCCCACTGTTCTACCTTCTTTTTGGAAGGGTCTGTCCATCATTCTGAGGCAATATTATGTGGCATTTTAACGCTCTGGTGGATCAAATCCCTTGGCAAGTCCTTGGCTGGTGATTCTGGGCCATGGCTCTGCAGGAAGCAAAGACAAACTTATGTCTGAAATAGTCCATCAGTACAACTTGCTGCCTCTCTCCAAGGCGGGGAATAGTTGCTCTCTGTGAGAGACAGTTTCTGTTCAAGGGCTTGAGCTGTGCTCCTGGCTGGTTGGACATTCAGCTCTGGTAAACGGAAGTCCGTGCTTCTGGGCGTAACCTCTCCTGACCCGCAGGATTGTCATTTGTGAGCCCATTGCATCAGCACTGGGGTGGGTGATGCTGGAGGCTGGCTGATGACCCTTGGCCCATCATCCTGTCTGATTGTTTAGTTTCTTTTCCACTGTGGACGGTCTCTGTCATGTATCAGCATATACTACATTGATACACTTTTCCATTCCCACAAGCCCATATGTCTCTTTCTGAGCTCTTCTGACCCTGCTATTCTAATTGCTCTCTTTCAAGTTTCCCGAACGGCCAGTCAAGCTGTGGCCACTCCCGATGAATTTGTACATGTTCTTACCCCAGGTCTCTTCTCTATCCACATACAGTGGGCAACTGGGCACATTGTTTGGAATGCTGCACCATGAGAGGGCTTCCCTGTCTTTCAGAGCCATTACTAAGTGGTGTCATAAGTCAGCAGCAGACTCACATCAGCATGTCAGGCTGTGTTAGTCCACTCAGTTTTGCCATAATGAACGACCACAAACTGGGCCGCTCAAACAACAGAAAGTTAGTTGCCACAGTTTTGGAGGCTGAAAATCGGAGACCAGGGTGCCAGCATGGTGGGGTTCAGGTGAAGGCTCTCTGGCTTGCAGACAGTTGCTTTCCTGCTTTGTCACGGGGCGGAGAGAAAGAGAGGAAGTAAGATCTCTGGTGTCTCTTCTCTTAACGGCACCAGTCCCATCATGGGGGCCCTAACTTCGTGCATGTGCGCATGCTAAGTCGCTTTAGTCATGTCTGACTCTTTGTGACCCCGTGGACTGTAGCTCACTAGGCTCCTCTGTCTATGGGATTCTCTAGGCAAGAATTACTGGAGTTGGTTGCCATGTCCTCCTCCAGGGGATCTACCCAACCCAGGGATTGAAACTTTGTCTCTTACATCTCCTGCATTGGCAGGAGGGTTCTTTACCGCCAGTGCTGCCTGGGAAGCCCTTCATGATATCATCTAAATCTAGTTACTTCTTGGGAATTCCTTGGTGGTCCAGTAGTTAAGAATCTGCCTTGCAGTGCAGGGAATACAAGTTCAATCCCTGGTAGAGGAACTAAGATCCCACCCACATGCTATGGAACAACCAAGCCCATACGCTGCAGCTGCTGAGCCCGTGCGCCACTACTCGGGTCTTCATATCGCAACTAGGACCCAAGGCAGCCAAATGCATTAAACAATAAATAACTCAACAGATCTAGTTACTCCTCCAAGGCCTCATGTCTAAATACCATCACACTGGGGCTTGAATACATAAATTTAGGGGAGGGAACAATTCAGTCCATAGCATCACCCAACCCATCCAAGAACCAAGACTAGCCTATTTCCCTCCCCTTTCACCTGGTAACAAGGCTCCCCTCTTCCTCCTTGTAGCCATAAACATGAACAGAAGTAGAGGGACTCAGGGCCTTCTGCTTCTGCCATTTCCTTGTAGCCTCGGGCTCTGGTTTGCCTGATCTTTCCCCCTTAGGATGCATTGCTCACCTTTGACAGAACCTGTTTCATGATGGGCGGCTCTGGCTGTGTGCTCACTTGCTGTTCTATGCTCCAGTTCTACTAAGATAAGATACTCTGACCCGCTTAAGACATAATAGCAGGCAAGTAACAACTGCTTTTGAATTGTGTGTAGTGCATGTATTACCCATAATGATGACAAATGACTTTTCTAAAAGTAATTTAATGATTCAGAAAACAGCTTCCCATTACCATCAAGATAAAATCTTCACTCCCTCCGCCCAGAGAATCCAAGATCCTCAAAGACCCAGCTCCTGCCAACTCTGGGTCCTCGTCACATTCACACGTGCAGATGTAGGGCTGTGTTCTAGCCCTACAGTTTCCACCAAATCCACACACTTATGAGCCAGGGTGCTGGCAGGAAATAGATGAGACACATAAGAGCAGTAATTGAAGAGTTTACTAGGCTGTTTATAAAGGTGCAGACAGGGCGAGGGGAAACAAGAATGGAAGATCATTACACTTCTAGGGCTAGAGGGGCCAGTGTGAGAGAGCTGTTCCCAGGCCCTAGCTCAGGTGGGTCACCTCCGGGCTAGAGCTGTGGCCTTGCTGCTGTTGGGCAGGGAGGGAGCTGGGGGCTGAAGATGGGAACTGTCTCCCACTTCCCTCCGTCCTGCACCTGGTGTATCCTGTTTGGCTGAACTCAGTTAGGAGCCAGCAGGCAAGAGAGCTCTGAAGGTGCACTCTGCAGAGGCTGGTCTCAGGCACAGAGCGAGACAGACAAGGGTAGAGAGTGGCTCTGGAGAGGCAAACAGTATGAGCATAAGCCTTGCACCTTCATCAGTGAGCCCCTGCACTTACTTGCTTTTCCTTCTGTTTGAAAGGCTTACATGGGGATTTCCCTGGCGGTCCAGTGGCTAAGACTCTGTGCTCCCAATGCAGGGGGTATGGGTTTGGTCCCTGGTCAGGAAACTAGATCCCAGATGCGGCAACTAAGAGTTTGCATGCCACAACTAAGACCCAGTGCAGCCAAATAAATAAGTAAATATCTTTAAAAAAAAAAAAGGGAAACAAGAAAAGCTTACGTAACCCCCTCTCTTTTCCTATACCTTGTTCACATAATAACTCGTTCTCAACCATCAAGACTCACGTCCTACCTTTCAACTCAAGTAGTATCCTGGGTAGATTTCAATCTCACATGAAACACACAGCACTGTAATTGTTTATTACCCATCTGTCTCCCTGATCAACCTGGTCGTTCATCCAGCACAGCAGCTGGGCCTTTTGTATCTTTCTAATCTTAGAGCCCAGCACTGGGCCTGCACCTAGGGGGTGCTCAACAGATATACATTGACGAGTCTCTTTATATTTCTGAAAGTAGCAGGCCCTTTCTTCCTGCAGCTCTTTTAAGAGTAAACTGGAATAGCTTCGTTACTTAAGAGGAACAACAATCCCTCGATTTCCATATTGTTATGAAGTTTTAAAAACTGTTTCCTAGTCAGGGAACAAAGCCACTCACCCAGCGTCCCTTCACTAGTGATGGCTCAAGCGGGTAGAACCCAGGTCTTCTGCCTCGAGTTCATTGCTCTTTGCTCTGGTCTCTCTGCTCTCGCTCAGTCACTTCGGCAGTGTCTCCCTGTGTGCCCCATGGATGGCAGCCCACCAGTCTCCTCTGTCCATGGAATCCCATCACTAGATACCCTCAAGTGAAAGTGAGGGCATCAGCTGGCTCTGTGGAGGTTGTTCACATGATTTTAACAGGGGGCAATCTCAGAGGGACAATTTGAAATGAATGAGGTTAAATGCCTGGTTGAAGAAAATAGCCCCTTAAAATATTTTTTTACTTTCAGAACTTTGCTGTGACATTAAGAATTAAACTCCAGGAAAGGGAATATCCAGTTAGATGGACCAGTTGTTGTTTTTTTTTTTTTTCTCTTCTTTTTATAAAGTAAAAACGTATTTGTTGACTACAATGTAAGCTGCTTGAGGTCAAGGGGCACGTCTCCTTTACGTTTGTCTTCTGTCAGCCTTACATCAATGTGTCAGAAGAGTGGTACATCACACAGAACAACCAGATGAGGCCAGTCTGACAGTGCTTTGTGCAATCCCTGAGATGCTTGCTTTGGTTCACTGCACGCTTGGAGTGGAGGAGGGTGGAATGGGATGCAGCAGCCACCAGTGACTTGATGCCTAGCATCTATCTCTCCTTCTGACAAAATCATCCTGGATTTATCACAGGAAATTACCTCTCCTCTTCCCAGCTGTGTAGTTTGGATGGCACTGACTTCAAAGCACAGGTGGAGAGGTGGGCTGATTGGCTAGTTAGCAGATCATACCCTCTTGATTACAGTGATCAGTTCAGAAATGAGCCAACGATGTGCTATGACACAGTCACTAAGAATCCTGGGGAAAAGGCTTACTCTCTTCTCACTGGATGTGAAAAAAGAAGGACATGGTTGCTGGAACTGCTGCAGCCATCTGTGACCACCCAGGTCAAGGAGGTGGAGACCGAAATGGAGAGCATCATCTGAGTCTTAGATCAGGTTGCACCTGAACCACGTGGTCAAGTGAGCCTGCCGTCTTAGTGTGCTCGGTGTGGTAAATGGTATGTTGACTGAAGCAGTGTTTGCGGTTGAGAAGGAAAGGAGAGTTTCTTGTGGCTTTGTAGGTTAAGCCAGGCAAATGGCTGGGCTGTGGATGAGGTCATACAGCAGGATAACTCAGGGAGATTTGCAAACCACTCTTGTTTTCCTTCTGTACCGGGATCTATTCTAGAATCACTTGGAGTATCTGTGTGTGTGTATAACATTTACAAGCCTGCCCTAGGGATTCTGATGCAAACTAGTCCAATTGCTGGACCCTTTCGACTAAGAGTAGGTCTGATTTGACCGCTGGTATCCCTACCCTGTGGAGAAGGCAATGGCACCTCACTCCAGTACTCTTGCTTGGAAAATCCCGTGGACGGAGGAGCCTGGAAGGCTACAGTCCATGGGGTCGCTGAGGGTCGGACACCACTGAGCGACTTCACTTTCATTTTTCACTTTCTTGCTTTGGAGAAGGAAATGGCAACCCACTCCAGTGTTGTTGCCTGGAGAATCCCAGGGACGGGGGAGCCTGGTGGGCTGCCGTCTCTGGGGTCGCACAGAGTCGGACACGACTGAAGTGGCTTAGCAGCATCCCTACCCTGAACATAACGTCTTGACAGCTCTACGGGATCAGCATGTAATTGACATCCCAACAAGAACCCTAAGTTGCTAATTTTATTAGGGATATTGGACTTCCCTGGTGGCTGAGACAGTAAAGAATCTGTCTGCAATGTGGGAGGCCCGAGTTTGATCCCTGAATCGGGAGGAGGAAATGGCAACCCACTCCAGCAGTGTTTCCTGGAGAAGTCCATGGACAGAGGAGCCTGGTGGGCTACAGTCCATGGGGCCACAGAGAGCTGGACATGACTGAGCAACTAGCACACGCACATTGAACATCCCACCCTCTCCTGGGCCTGATGTGGCTCTAAGTCAGCTCCTTCCCTCAGGGGCAGCCACCCCGTTGTCTCTCACTTGCTTTTTATCCCCATCTTTACTCTTAGAACCTTATTCAGGTTTATCCTTTAGGTTCTATGACCTCATCTAGCCACAGAACTAGGAATTAAAGGTGTGAATTCGCAATACAGCTACTGACAAGGAGTGATTGCAAGGATGCAGAAACACAAAAGAATAGATATTTAAAGCAATGAGTGGGAAGTGAATACTAGGAAATAGGGCTTTGAAGCCTGGAGGTTTGGCCTCTTCCCACCTCCTCCCAGAGATGCCATACCACGTCTCTCTTTTTTTCTTTCTTGCTACAAATAATACTTGATTAAAATTTTTGTAACGCAGTTTCACATGATGAAAAGCCAATTCATTCTCCTTGTGCTTAGCTGACCCATCAGAACCAAAAAAACTGTTTCAAGGAACAGAGGAAGGGATACGTTCTCATACCACAAAAGTGAAAGCGGGGTGAATCAGAAAAAAAAAATCACGAGCACAGCATCCTCTGTTGAAAATGCAGTTAAGTCAAGTTTTTTTTTTTTTTTTAATTTAGTATTTCTTGGAGTATAGTTGTTAGTTTCTCCTGTACAGCAAGGTGAATCCATTATATATATATCTCGTCTCATTTCGGGATTTCCTTCCCATTTAGATCACCACAGAGCACTGAGCAGAGACCCTGTGCTGCACAGTAGCTATCTATTAGCTCTCTGTTTTACACACAGTATCAACAGTGTGTATAAGTCAACCCCAAGGTTCTTGGTAGAGAACTGCTTGCAGGCTGCCTCCCACATATTAGACATGGTGGTAGCTTCTGGGAGAACTTTGTGCCTTTGGAGAAAGAGAGGGGAGGACATTGAGAGAAGAGAGAAAAGTGATCCCAGAGACTCTCTTCTCAGCTTCTCTGGAGAGAAAGTCTCTGAAGCTCCAGAACATCTCATTGCCATTTTAGAAAAAGACTCCACAATAGTCTCTAAGGTGACCTAGCGGGACGTTTGACTTGACTTCATCTGTGAACAGTGTCGTTAGAGATCCTGGACAGTGGTGGATACTCCGCAGGCCTCGCTAAAGCGCCTTCCCTCAGGAGAGCTGCCTGGTGGGCCATGATTGCTGTGGATACCTCGGAAGGTGGAGGAGGTCCTGTCAAGCTGCAGAGTTTGTCCTTAGAGCTTCCCCCAGAGCTTGGGTAGCAGCAGCAAACTCAAGCAGTGGGGATGACTGAACACCATAGAGGAAGTAACAAAAATGACTCAAGGCAAAAATGCTTTAGCAAAGTCCTTTGACTAGAGTTAGTTTCATTGATATTTCTCGGCTCAGTCTTCTCTGCTAGATCACCTACTGGTTTAGCAACCACTCCAAGAGCCAACTTAAGGCATGGGCCATTGCCAGAGGGTGGATCTGCACTGATGGGACCAACTGTTAGCTTCTTTTCCATTAATTATAATGGATGGTTGCAGGAGGTGGAGAAGCTAGCAGGCAATTTATGCCATCTGTGCACATTTTGGAAAAGAATATCCAGATACACTTAATCCCTGAAGTATACCAGTCATAGTTTTAATAGTGCTTTTTGCATCATATTGCATTTAGCTTGTGTATTAAGATATAGAGTAATAAAATACAAGTCCCTTCAAAGTTGAAATTATGTTTCTTTCTTCTGTCCTTTTATTTTAATCTTCAAGTGATTTTATTTTCTTTTTTGTGTTATTTGTACTTCCTTTCTAAAACAAGCCTATATTAGATACATCTTTTTTAAAAAGTAAAATAAATAAAAATTATAAATTATTTATTTACTTGATCACATATCATTCATTCCATTCCATAAAATTCACCCTTTTAAAGTGCAGTTTAGGGATTTTGTAGGTAGTTTTGAATAACCTTCATTATCCAATTTCAGAAATATTTCTGTCATCCCTCAGAAGAAACCTTGCATCCATCATCACTCACTCCACAACCCCCTTGCCCCGCAAGCCTCTGGCAACTACTGATCTGCTCCATGTGACCCCATGATCAACTAATCAAACTCACAGGTCTCTGTGAGTCAGACTATCCTGATTACTGCTTTGACTTGTTGTCCATCATGGTAACCATGTCCACCTTGCCTTTGGAGATTAAATGCCACCATTTTGCTGCCAGTATCCATCCTCCTGAAGCAGCTGTCTTGATAAAATAGTTGAGTGGACTGTTGAAGACTCAACTGAAGTACCCAGTAGGTGACAATACCTTGTAGGGCTAGGAAAGGACCTCTAGGTTTCTGATTATGCTCTAAAGCAGAGTCCAATATATGAGACTGTGTCTCCTATAGCCAGGATTCATGAGTCTATCAAAGGGTAGAAATGTGAGTGGCTGGTAATCCACTAGCAGATTTTTTCTTCTCATCCCTGTGTCTTTAGGCTTTGCTGGTCTAGAGATGTAAATTCCAAAGGGAGGTATAGTTCTACCAAGAGACACAATGATTTCCTTGAACTGAAAGTTGAGATTGTCACCTGGTCGTTTTGGGGTCCCCAGGTCTCCAGATCAGTAGGCAAAGAAGGATAATTGATTCTGATTACCATGGAGAAATTGAGCATCCATTACCTGAGAGAGTTGAGAAAGGCTATTCCTGGAATCAGAAGATCAATTAAGGGTATCTCTTTGTACTACCACTTCTGTAACCAAGGTCAATGGGAAACTAAAACAACCCATTCAGGCTAGATTGCTAATGCCTGACCCTTTAGGAAAGAAAACCTGGGTCACCCCACCAGGTAGAGAACTACGTCCACTTGAGGTGCTTGCTGAGGGCAAAGAGAATATGGAATGGGAAGCTGAAGAACATAGTTATAAATACTATGATTGGGTGACCAGTTGCAAGAAGGAGGAGTACTTATTTTAAGTATTTCTTCCTTAGTTTCTGTGAATATGGTTGTATATATGTTAAGCAAATATATTTTTTCTTCCCTCTCTATCCCCTTATCATCAAACATAAGCTATATTAGTAAAAGTTAACTTTATATCACAGTATTCAGGTTATAGACTATACCAAAGGAGAAGAGTAGGAAAGGATTGGTGTGATTTTGGTTGCACTCATGACAGCTGCAGCATGTTAAGCAGAAGGCTGACTTGTTATTGTGTTTATCTGGAGGTTAAGTATGGTTTAAGGAGGTGTGCACAGGTGCCAGGTCGACAAGGGTCAACTTGACTAAGCTAAACTTTTCAGTTATTCAGTAAGACCCTAATCTAGGTGTTGCCATGAAGATATGTTTCAGACATGATAAAAATGTATGATCAGTTGGCTTTAAGTTTAAGGATGTTTTCCTAGATAATCTGGGTGGGCCTGGTTTGGCTGAAAGGCCTTTGAGAGCAGAGCTGAGGTTTCCTGAAGAAGCACAAATTCTGCCTGTGTGTGATTGTTTTGGTCTGTGCCCCAGGTTTGCATTCTGCCCTTCCTGATGGCCTGTCTTATCGATTTCAGAATTGTTTTATCAGCCCCCACAATTGTGTAGACAATTTCCTCTCAATAAATCTGTGAAAATATATCTCCCACTGGTTCTACTTCTCTGGTTGAACCCTAACTCAATGAACCTGACTAAGATGATGTTTACAAAATGTCAACAATAATTACTTCTCAGGGCTGGGATTGATTTTAGGTGACATTTTTTCACCATAATGCTCAAGTGTTTTTAAAGAACATCATAAAAGAAAGACAATATTTAAAAAGCAATCTTTTTTTCAAATAAAAAAGTTTAAAAATCTGTAATTTCACAAAATTACCTAAAGCCTAACTCCACGTACAAAATACTCACAGAACTCTACAAAATTTATAAAACTTAGAGTTTCTAAAAATACAATTAAAAAATCCTTTGGGCAGTCTAATCATTAGGACTCCAGGCTTTCACTGCTGAGGACGTGGGTTCAATCCTTGGTGGGAGAACTAAGATTCTGCCTGCTCTACAGCAAGGCCAAAAAAAAAAAAATCCCTTTGGTATTTTCCACAGAATCAAACAAACAAAACTCATCTATACTATAATCTACTTTTTAAAAATTTGCTTATTGAACGTTAATGAGCCCAGGGATCATATCTCACTCTTCCCTAGTTCTGTTACAATGTCTAAGGGCTGAGTATAATGTAGGTCCCTCTCAATGTTTCTCAAATAGTAAACACGTCTCATATACATAAATATACACATCTTAACTCTTGAGAGACCTGTACGCAGGTCAGGAAGCAACAGTTAGAACTGGACATGGAACACCAGACTGGTTCCAAATAGGAAAAGGAGTACATCAAGGCTGTATATTGTCACCCTGCTTATTTAACTTATATGCAGAGTACATCATGAGAAATGCTGGGCTGGAGGAAGCACAAGCTGGAATCAAGATTACCGGAAAAAATATCAATAACCTCAGATATGCTGATTACACCACCCTTATGGCAGAAAGCGAAGAACTACAGAGCCTCTTGATGAAAGTAAAAGAGGAGAGTGAAAAAGTTGGCTTAAAGCTCAATATTCAGAAAACTAAGTCCTTGGCATCCGGTTCCATCACTTCATGGGAAATATATGGGGAAACAGTGGAAACAGTGGCTGACTTTATTTTTCTGGGCTCCAAGATTGCTGCAGATGGTGATTGCAGCCATGAAATTAAAAGACGCTTACTTCTTGGAAGGAAAGTTATGATCAACCTAGACAGCATATTCAAAAGCAGAGACATTACTTTGTCAATAAAGGTCCGTCTAGTCAAGGCTATAGTTTTTCCAGTGGTCATGTATGGATGTTAGAGTTGGACTGTGAAGAAAACTGAGCGCCGAAGAATTGATGCTTTTGAACTGTGATGTTGGAGAAGACTCTTGAGAATCCCTTGGACTGCAAGGAGATCCAACCAGTCCATCCTAAAGGAGATCAGTCCTGGGTGTTCATTGGAAGGACTGATGCTGAAGCTGAAACTCCAATATTTTGGCCACCTGATGCGAAGAGCTGACTCATTTGAAAAGACCCTGATGCTAGGAAAGATTGAGGGCGGGAGGAGAAGGGGACGACAGAGGATGAGATGGTTGGATGGCATCACCGACTCAATGGACATGGGTTTGGGTGGATTCCGGGAGTTGGTATGGACAGGGAGGCCTGGCATGCTGCGGTTCCTGGGGTTACAAAGAGTCGGACACGAGTGAGCAACTGAACTGAACTGAACTTCCCTTAATTTTTTTCCTAGTAATTACCAAAAGTATGCTCTTTCCCCTTTCAAGCTAGGGTATCATGCACTTTAAGTTTAAAACAAACTAGACCTTAAATCGTTACATGTACATTTCCATATCTTATTAAAAATAGACAGTACTTATTTTTATGGAGTTAAAATATCTTTGCCCTTACCATTTTGTACTTTGCTTGTTATTAATAATATTTCAAGCCCACATAACCTTGAATCAACACAATCCATAAACTTGTCTTTTTAATGATTATAGAGCCATCCATCATGTAAATATGCCACAGTTTGCTCATCCATATCTCTATTTTTGGCCATTTGGGCTGTTTCGTTTCTTTCTATTATAAATAATGTGACTGTGAAAGATTGTTTAGACCAATGGCTTTTAAAATTATCTCTTGGGGGTCATTTCCTTAGGTCAATATTTCTAAAGATAAATTATTTGGAAAAATGACATGAACATTTTGTTACCTGTTGCCAAGCTGCTTTTTAAAAAGATTGAAACTGTTTTACAACCCATTATCAACACTACATTTCTCTGAAGCCACATCCACTTTGGATTGTTAATGTTATTATTTATTTTTGCCAGTTTTCTTGATATACAGTGGCATCAAAGTTGCTTTGAGGTGCTGAGAAAAAAACCTTAACATTTTTAGAAGCTCTGTTGTTGGGGGTCTACAAGTCATGCCCTTAAGATTTTTAGAAGTATTTTTGTCTGGCCTAAGGGTCTCTTGGTCATAATTTAAATCTTTTATAAGGTCTTTGCAAAAGATCTTGGAGCTGCACCTTTGATCTGAATTTTGCAATGAAGCTGTATTTTACAGGCAGCATCCTAGATCTGATCTTTACCTTAAGGCTGTCTCTTACTTTGATTTCATTTTGCTGCCGAGATTCCCTGGGACCATCTATATTTCCCCTAAGCTCTGCTCAAATGATTCTTTATTTCACTCATTCCTTTCTTCTTGTATTTTATCATAGCACAGGAAGCTAAAAGAGGCCAATTGATATTTCCTATATTTTGCCTGGAGATCTCCTTAGCCAGCTCCACAAGTTCATGAGGCATCCTTTCTATTTGTGATGTTACCACAGGCAACAGTTTCAGTAAAATTTCTTTTGGTATATACATGGCACCCCCTTGCTCTAGCAATCAGTAGTGATCTCACTGCTCTGTCAGCCTTCACTAACAGCCCCTTTAAAAAAGTCTTCAGGCCTCTATCCACTGAAACCAGTACTACATGTTCTAGATTTTTCTTATAGCAGTATTGCATTGTTGTTGTTCCGTTGCTCAGGCATGTCCAACTCTTTGCAACCCTAGGGACTGCAGCGTGCCAGGTTTCCCTGTCCTTCACCAGCTTTCAGAGCTTTAAAATCATGTCCATTGAGTTGGTGGTGCCATCCAACCCTTCTTGTCCTCTGTTGTCCCCTTTCCCCCCTGCCTTCAATCTTTCCCAGCATCAAGGTCTTTCCTAGTGAGTCAGTTCTTTGCATCAGGTGGCCAAAGTATTGGAGTTTCAGCCTCAGCCTCAGTCCCCCCAGTGAATATTCAGGATTGATTTCCTTCAGGATTTTTGTTGTTGTTGTTGTTGGCAAAGTAATATCTCTGCTTTTTATTTATTTTTTTTACAATATTGTATTGGTTTTGTCACACATAAATATGAATCCACCACAGGTGCATACATGCTCCCCATCCTGAACCCCGCTCCCACCTCCCTCCCCATACCATCCCTCTGGGTCATCCCAGTGCACCAGCCCCGAGCATCCTGTATCATGCATCAAACCTGGACTGACGATTTGTTTCACATATGATATTATACATGTTTCAGGATTGACTGGTTTGATCTCCTTGCAGTCCAGGGGACTCTCAAGGGTCTTCTTCAACACCACAGTTCAAAAGCTTCAGTTCTTTGGTGCTCAGCCTTCTTTATGATCCAGTTCTCACAACCATCCACGACTACTGGAAAAACCATAGCTTTGACTATCCGGACCTTTGTTGGCATTACTAGGTGCCTATTTCTGTTTCAGTTATCCATCACTGTGTAACAAATCAACACATCACCCCAAACTTAGTGGTTTAAGACAACCACCATTATACTTTTTGTGTGTGAAGGTGATGGTTTATTGGTCTTAGCTGAGAGGTTGCTTTCTTCCCTGGTGTGTTACTGGGCTAGACTGGGCTGGTATGTCTAAGAAGGTTCATTCATATGGCTGGTAGTTGGTGCTGACTATCAGTTGTAGTTGTCAGAGGACCTGGTTCTCCTTCATATAGTTTTTCCACATGGCTTATTTATACAATATGACAACTGAATTCAAAGAGTAAGGGATAGAACCTTCTAGTCTTAAGGCCTGGGCTGAGTGGTCCCAGAATGTAGTTCTACAGTGTTCTGCTCGTCAGAGCAGTCCTAGGTTGCTCTTAGAGTTGAAAAAAGGAAAAATAAACTCTACTAGTCAAAGGGAGAAAGGCACAAGGAGGGGAGAACTAATAATATCATCTCTGGAGTCCATCTATCATGCCGGGGTGATGAGGTCATTTATCAGCTTTTCTCAGGAGTGCTATGGATGTAGAAGACACCTACTGCTCATTCATTTATTCACTTGTTCATTATCAGCTTTTTACTGAGCAGCTACTCTGTGCTGGGCTCTGTTCTAGACATCATGGAGATAATGATGAGTAAGACAAAGTCCTTGCTCTTGTGCAGCTTACACTCTAATTGGGGAAAATTACATATATATATATGTATGTATATGCTGCTGCTGCTGCTGCTGCTAAGTCACTTCAGTCGTGTCCAACTCTGTGTGACCCCATAGATGGCAGCCCACCAGGCTCTCCCGTCCCTGGGATTCTCCAGGCAAGAACACTGGAGTGGGGTGCCATTTCCTTCTCCAATGTATGAAAGTGAAAAGTGAAAGCGAAGTCACTCAGTCATATCTGACTTTTCGCGACCCCCTGGACTGCAGCCCACCAGGCTCCTCCGTCCATGGGATTCTCCAGGCAAGAGTACTGGAGTGGGATGCCATTGCCTTCTCCGATATATGTATATACATGTATGTAAATACTAGGAAAATGGTAGTCGTGGTTTGAATTTTTTCCGCCTACCAAGCCTGTTTACATGTATCCTTCCTTACAAACATGAAGTTCCTCCCAAGACCATTCATCTTCAGTCTTACGGAGGTTCCCAGTCCATTGACCCCCCACCACCGTCAAACATCTCATACTGAGCTTTTTTCCTTATCCAGGTGAGACACCAAAGTCCATCATCTCAAACACTCCTCCCTTGGCTGTCTTCCTCTATCACACTCTCCTGGTGCATCCCAAACCTAATCAAATTCAATCTGTGCTGACTTTATGCCTGAACTTGCTTTGGTCAATGAAAGGGATTGGAATTGATGTGTGTTAGTTCTGAATGGAAGCTTTAAAAATCAATGCACGATTCATCACTTTTTTTTTTTTTGCAGTGACTGACAACACTCCAAATGGGGGCTGCTCTATAAGTCTGGGTGTTGGAATAAGGAGAAATCAGAGTAGAACCCCCAGGTGACTCATCATCAGCATGTAGTGTGATGTCCTGAGATGTCAATGTAGTTTTATGTCACTCAGAGTTTATTGCTTGTTTCTACAGCACAACCTAAACTATACCTCCTGGGCCACGTGAGTTCAAGTCTGCCAGGTGGAGAAGAGAGCTGAGAGCATCTCATGCAGAAAGAGCACTATGTAAGAAGGCATAGAGAAGTCTGGTGACATCTCTATGGTGGGGATGCAGCATAGGCTGAGTGAAGTGAAGCTGCAAGGATGAACCTCAAAGAGCAGCTTAGGACTCATTCCTGTAGGGTAGTGACTGTAGCCCACCAGGCTCCTCTGTTCATGGAATTTTCCAGGCAAGAATATTGGAGTGAGTTGCCATTTCCTTCTCCATGGGATCTTCCTGAGCAGGGATCCAACCCGAGTCTCTTGCATCTCCGGCACTGGCAGGCGGATTCTTTACCACTGACCCCAGCTATCTGCCATCTATATATCTTTGATGAAGTGTTCGTTAAGGTCTTTGGCTTACTTTTTATTCATTTATTTTTGCTGCATGGCTGGTGGTTTCTTGGTTCCCCGACCAAAGACAGAACCCAGGCCCTCAGCAGTGAAAGCGCAGAGTCCTAACCACTGGACTGCCAGGGAATTCCCAGGGTCTTTGGCTTATTTTTAATGAGGAGGGCAAGCAACTTTTATGACCCCCACTTTCCTTATCTACAAAATGGGGGCCTTGATGCTGGTACTTTCTCCATCACAGGACTGTTGCGAGATTCAAGGTGGATAGAGATGTGCGGAAACCTTTTGTAAACAAGAAGGCTCTGGTTACATGCTCTGCATGCTCAGAAGCTCAGTCATGTCTGACTCTTTGTGACCCATGGACTATAGCCCACCAGGCTCCTCTGTGCATGGGATTCTTCAGGCAAGAATACTGGAGCAGGTTGCCATTTGCTGCTCCAGGGGATCTTCCCGACCCAGGGATCGAACCCACGTCTCTTACATCTCCTGCATTGGCAGGCAGATTCTTTACTACTAGTGCCACCTGGGAAGCCCCAGTTACATAGAAAATATTATTAATCTGGTTGTTCCTTTAACTGATATTCAGTGTGATTTTATTCTTGTTGCATTACTCCTGGTATGTCATTTAAGTTCTAAGGCTATCAAATTAGATAATTAAAAATCAACAGAGACAAATTTCACAATCAAAGTAAGTAGCACCCAGCAAGCTCTGAAATCTTCAAGCTCTCTGTGATTCCTGTGATACGCTGGCCCATCTCCCTTCACCAGGTCTGCAGGGATGCTGTCTTGTTCCCAACCAGATGAGAACAGAAGATATGGTTGCCTTGGAGAACAAGACAGGGAACAAAATGAGCAGAAGTTCTGCTCCACGATGCACCCAAAGCTGATGGCTGACTCCATAGGAAGGGGAGGCATAGTTTTAAAAGACAAGACTTGGGTAATGTCTGTCCCCTAGATGTCAATGAAAGCAGTGCTGAGAAAAATGCTGTACCAAATTCTCATTTTAATATTTGAGAATTTACCTTATATTAGCTACACCAGTACTTGCACATCAGGCTGGCTGCATAAGACTCACTTGGGGGAGCATGTAAACAATTTTATCCATTCAAAAATATTTATGTCTCTAACATGTACCCTAGATGTGGGAATGCAGCAGTTAACAAAACAAAGTTTGGCTCATGTGGAGATTACATTGAGTGTGGGGAGGCAAGTGATAAACAAACACATAAATAAATACTATGTCAGATGATCACAAGTGCTATGAAGAGAAATAAAGCAGAGGGAGGGTCATGGACAGAATAGGATGTTGTTTTGGACAAATGATTCCAGGAGACGTCTCTGATGAGGTGACATATGAACAGAAGACCTAAGGAAGGGAGAGAAGAAGGCATACGGATATCTGGAAGGGGAGATATCTGAACTAAGAACCATTATGCAGAAAGAATGGGGCTTCCCTGGTGGCTCAGTGGTAAAGGATCTGCCTATAATGCAGGGGATGCAGGAGACTCAGGTTCAATCTCTGGGTCAGAGAGATCCCCTGGAGGAGGAAATGGCAACTGACTCCAGTATTCTTGCCTGGGAAATCCCATGGACAGAAGAGCCTGGTGGGCTATAGTCCATAGGGTTGCAAAGAGTCAGACATGACTGAAGTAGCTGAGCATGCATGAACATGCTGAAAGAATAGCATGTGCAAAGGTCCTGAGGTAGGAGAACACTTTCTTTCCCCCTTCTTCTTCTTTAAGAAACAGCAGTGAGGCCAGCAACTAAAGAGGAGCAAGTTAGGACAGAGGAGACTTAGGAAATGTGAAGAGGGAGTGGGAGGCTGGCTGTGGATTGGAGGCCACTGAAAGCATTTAGGATTTTAGATTGGGTGAAATAGGAAGGCATGGAAAGCTTTGAGCAGATAAGTGATAAGATCTAACTTCGGTTCTTAAAGGGTCACTCAGATTATCCAGTGGAAGACCGTAGACAACGGGGGAAGGTGAGCAGGGATGGAGATGTGGACACCAGCCCAGGCCTTTCATATTTTTGGTGGGAGATGATGGCTAGTGGTGGAGATAGCATAAATATCTATGTTTTTACCACCTCTCCCACTCTCCACTTCCAATTGAGAAGATTTAAGATAGGAAGAGGAATTCTGTATTTTTATTTATTTATTTATCTGACTGTACTGGGTCTTAGTTGTGGCCATGGGATTTTTTTTTTTTTCCTTAGCTGTGGCATGTGAAC
Source organism: Redunca redunca (assembly GCA_006410935.1). Classification (NCBI taxonomy): domain Eukaryota; kingdom Metazoa; phylum Chordata; class Mammalia; order Artiodactyla; family Bovidae; genus Redunca; species Redunca redunca. The sequence goes on from SJYQ01004601.1 coordinate 73,929, forward strand.
TCTTAGTTGAACTCTGTGGGATCTAGTTCCCTGACCAGGGATCGAATGTGGGCCCCCTGTATTGGGTCCAGAGTGTCACCCACTGGACCACTAGGGAAGTCCCAGGATCTGTACTTTTAGAGTTCTCAGGTGAATTGGAAGCGTGGCCAGGTTTCCAATCCAGTGGCGTGGGATGAGAAAGCCACCCTCCTTTCCTCTGGGGTCTTCGCCTCGGACTTCCCCTCCTGCCTCCATTCTTACCTCCTCCTCCTCCAGCTCAGGGCCTCTGCCTCAGGCCTCCCTGCCAAGCTGTGCTACCTTCATGCTCCCCTTAAGTGGGAAATAACAATAACTCTAGTTGTTTTCTGCTGTTCTCAACCTGCTAAACCCTGGGCAGCTGTGCACTCATGCCCTGGAGGTTAAACCCATACTGCGGCTGGATTTATCTTCCAAAAATATTTTTGCCTTTCATCTTGTCATTTCCCTGACAACATCTTTCTCATGGTTTTGTTCTGCCTTCCAGAGTAAGTCCAATCCACCAATCCTTTACAGTCTGGTCCCGATCAGTCATCCCACCCATGGGATCATTATCCCATTGTGTCTGCCCAGAGTCACACTCAGGGGGACTGAATGATTTATTTGCCTTGCTTCAGAAATGACATGCTACTAGTTCCCATTTCTACTTTTTTCTCCATATAGTTTATTTTGTTTGTTGGGTTGATTGCTTTCCTTTCTGACTTATCAAATCCTGTACATCCTTCAAAGACACTGCACAGTTCAGTTTAGTTCAATCACTCTGTTGTATCTGACTCTTTGTGACCCCATGGACTGCAGCACACCAGGCCTCCCTGTCCATCACCAACTCCCGGAGTTCACTCAAACTTACGTCCATCGAGTCAGTGATGCCACCCAGCCATCTCATCCTCTGTTGTCCCCTTTCCTCCTGCCCCAAATCCCTTCCAGCATCAGAGTCTTTTCCAATGAGTCAACTCTTCGCATGAGGTGGCCAAAGTACTGGAATTTCAGCTTTAGCATCATTCCTTCCAAAGAACACCCAGGACTGATCTCTTTTAGAATGGACTGGTTGGATTTCCTTGCAGTCCAAGGGACTCTCAAGAGTCTTCTCCAACACCACAGTTCAAAAGCATCAGTTCTGCACTCAGCTTTCTTTATAGTCCAATTCTCACATCCATACATGACCACTGGAAAAACCATAGCCTTGACTAGACGGACCTTTGTTGGCAAAGCAATGTCTCTGCTTTTGAATATGCTATCCAGGTTGGTCATAGCTTTTCTTCCAAGGAGCAAGTGTCTTTTCATTGCTTGGCTGTAGTCACCATCTGCAGTGATTTTGGACCCCCCAAAATAAAGTCTGTCACTGTTTCCACTGTTTCCCCATCTATTTCCCATGAAGTTATGGGACTGGATGCCATGATCTTAGTTTTCAGGATGTTGAGTTTTAAGCCAACTTTTTCACTCTCATCAAGAGGCTCTTTAGTTCTTTTCTTTCTGCCTTCAGGGTGGTGTCATCTCTGCTCTCTGCCTATTCATCTCTGCCATCCTCTCCAGCTGCTGGCAGCCACTGAGCTTGTTACTGTTTCTGTAGTTTTGCCTTTTCCAGAATGCCCTGTCACTAGTATGTATGTAACCTTTTCAGACTGGCTTCTCTTGCTTAGTACTATGATTAAGGTATTTCCATGTCTTCTCATGGCTTGATAGTGCATTTCTTTTTAGTACTGATTAATATTCTATTGTCCTGGATGTACCACAGTTAATTTATCCATTCATTTACTGAGGGACATCTTGGTTGCTTTCAAGTTTTGGCATTATGAATAAAGCTGCTATAAATATCTATGTGTTAGTTTTTGTGTAGACCTAAGTTTTCATTTCTTTGGGTAAATACCAAAGTTTATGATTACCAGACTGTATGGTAAGAATATATTTGATCTTGTAAGAAACCACCAGCCTGTCTTCTGAAGTGGCTGGACCCACTCCCACCAGCAATGCGTGAGAGTTTCTATATATTAGAAGAGACGAAAGATTTAGTTTCCTAAGGTGGAAACAGTTTACACTGGGATTAATTCTTTTGATAGGTGTTAAGGTTTTACCCACCAAGGAAGACTCTGTAATTGAGATCATATTTAAGGATTCTCTGGATGATCACTGAGGACCTTACACCATGGCTGGTCAGATCTCTTGTCTGTCAACTAGATGTGAACTCTGGGAAATTAAATTAATTAACCATACAATTTTGAAAGATGATATTCCATTTGCAGTTATTACAAAATATTGGCTATATTGGGGGAACTTCATGTTTGCAGCTCTCTGGCCATCCTTTGCCTCTCTGTGAAGCTCTACTCTATGCCTGCCAAACCCAGCACACATCAAAGACTCGAGCAGACCATGAGTGAACCACCGAGTCTTCTTGCATTGCCCCTTCCAGGGAAGATCCCAGGCCCACAGCTCCTAGCTGCCTTGCTCTCCCCAGACTCCAACTCCGTATCTGTTTCACTGAGGCCACAGGTTCTGTTTGACTGCCCTAGCTGTTCCAGTTACTGTGAAATTGCTGCCATTTTTTGGCCAAGCTCTGTCCGACTCTTTTGTGACCCCATAGACTGTAGCCTGCCAGCTTCCTCTGTCCACAGTTTCCCAGGGAAGAATACTGGAGTAGGTGCCATTTTCTTCTCCAGGAGATCTTCCCTATGCCTCTAAGCAAAAAGCCGGGATAAGTATAGGGCCCAGTTGTTAGGTTTTCTTTTCTCTTGTGCTCTTTTTGTTTATTTATTTATTTATTTTTGGTTGCTCTAGGTAATTACACTGTGTATCTTTAATTATCACGATCTTCTTAGACTTTCTATTGAATTACTTCATGATGTAGAAATTTTGCAATAATGTAATTGCATTTCTCCCTTTCTTTTTGCTCTTTGTACCATAAATATATTACATCTGTATACATTTTTTGAGATACAGTTCACATACCACAAAATTTATCCCTTTAATCTATGTAATTAAGTGTTTTAAAAACTATATTCAAAAAGTTGTATAACCATCACCACTATTTGATTCCAGAACATTCCATCACTCCAAAAAGAAACCCCCTAGGAGCCTCTCTCCTTTCCCCTCTTCTTCAGCCTCTGGCAATCACTCACCTACTTCTTATCTCTATAGATTTTCCTATTCTGGACATTTATTGTAAATGGAATGATGTAATATCTATATACATTTTAAATCTAACAATACTTTTATAATTTTTGCTTTATATAGTCAAATATGACTTTTATACAAATTAGAAGAAAGAAAAATACATGGTTTTACTATTCATCCATATACTACCATTTTTCGTGTTCTTCATTCTTTCCTGTAGATCTGAGTTACCATATGGTGTCATTTCCTTTTATTCTGAAGCATTTCCTTTAGCATTTCTTATAACTTTCCCTCTGCCATTTAAGATCTTGTGGAAAACAGGGGGCAAGAAAGCTTCTTACACGTACCAATTCCATCACTTGGTACGTTCAGGTTTTTAAAAAAATTTCTCCATTTCATTTCTTATTGAATTTATTGGCATAAAATTTATATTATCCCCTTATTATATTTTCAATAGTGTGGTTTTTTGTAGTGCCAGTCACTCTTCCATTTCTGATATTGGTAATTTGTGTTTTCTCTATTTTTCTCTTGATTAGGTTTGCTAGAGATTCATCAGCTGTGATCTCTTCAAAAAATTGACTTTTGATTTTATTAATTTTCTCTATTGTCTGTTTCATTGATTTCTGTTATAGCTTTATCATATTTGTCTTCCCACTTATTTTAGGCTTAATTTGCTTATCTTTTTCTATTTTCTTTAGGTGTCAAGTTGCATCACTGATTTTAAATCTTTCTTATTCTCTCACATAAACATTTAGGTTATAACATTTCTTTTAATTAAGGCTTTAGTTTCAGCCAACAGAGTTTTATTTTATTTATTTTTTAAAATTCATTTTTGTTGAAGTGTAGTAGCCTTACAAGGCTGTGTTAGTTTCTAGTGTGTACAGCAAAGTGAACCGGTTGTACATATACACATAGCCGCTCTTTTTTGCATTTCCTTCCGTTTAGGTGACCGTAGAGCACTGAGTAGAGTTCCCTGAGCTAGCTATACACTAGGTTCTCATCAGTTATCTGACACACACATGCCGATGATCCCAGTCTCTCAGTTCATCCCACCCCAGCCTCCCTTTCCCCGCTTGATGTCCATGTCTTTGTTCTCTACCTCTGTGTCTCTATTTCTGTTTTGCAAATAAAATCATCTATACCATTTCAGGCTTCCCTGGCGGCTCAGTGGTAAAGAATCCACCTGCCAAGGCAGGAGACACAGGTTTAATCCCTGGGTTGGGAAGATCCTCCGAAGGAGGGCATGGCAACCCACTCCAGTATTCGTGCCAGGAAAATCTCATGGACAGAGGAGCTTGGAAGGCTACAGGCCATGGGGTCACAAAAACTAAAGTGACTGAGTGTGTGCACACACACACCATTTTTCTAGATTTCACATATATACGTTAATATACAATATTTGGCTTTCTCTTTCTGACTTACTTCACTCTGTATGACAATCTTTAGGTCCAACAAATTTTTGAACCTAATATATGTTGTATTTTCATTAGCATTCTGTTTAAAATATTTTCTAATTTTACTTGTGATGTTTTTTCTCTTGGGTTATTAAGTGCATTGTTTAAGTCCCTAAGACTCGGGGCTTTTCTAGCTCCCACTGAGGCCTCTCCATTCTAGCTTTCCCAGTTTTCAGCCATTTAATATTCAGTCTCTGCGAGGCCTCACAGATTTTGTCTCGCGTATGTGAAGTCCAAATATGGTAGGCTGACTTCTAAGATGGCCCTCAGTGGTCCCCCACCTTCTAGTATTCATACCCTTATAGAATCCTCTCCCCTTGAGTGTGGGCTAGAGCTAGTTGCTTGCTTCTAACCAATAGAATACAGCAAAAGTGATGGCATATCTCTTCTGTGATTAGATTGTAGCTTGCCATGACTTCTAGATGCCAGTGGATTTGCTGGCTTTGATGAGCAGGCTGCCATACTGAAGAGGCCTATGTGGACAGAAATTGAGGGTAACCTCTGGGAGGTTTAAGACTTTGTACAGGAGGCAGGGATCAAGACCATCCCAAGAAAAAGGAATGCAAAAAGGCAGAGTGGTTGTCTGAGGAGGCCTTACAAATGTCTGAGAAAAGAAGAGAAGCTAAAGGCAAAGGAAAAAAGGAAAGACATACCCGTTTGAATGCAGAGTTCCAAAGAATAGCAAGGAGAGATAAGAAAGCCTTCCTCGGTGATCAGTGCAAAGAAATAGAGGAAAACAATAGAATGGGAAAGACTAGAGATCTCTTCGAGAAAATTAAGAGATACCAAGGGAACATTTCATGCAAAGATGGGCACAATAAAGGACAGAAATGGTATGGACCTAACAGAAACAGAAGATATTAAGAAGAGGTAGCAAGAATACACAGAAGAACTGTACAAAAAAGATCTTCATGACCAAGATAACCACGATGGTGTGATCACCCACCTAGAGTCAGATACCCTGGAATGAGAAGACAAGTGGGCCTTAGAAAGCATCACTATGAACAAATCCTAAAAGATGGTGCTGTGAAAGTGCTGTACTCAAGTTGCCAGCAAATTTGGAAAACTCAGCAGTGGTCACGGGACTGGAAAAGGTCAGTTTTCATTCCAATCCCAAAGAAAGGCAATGCCAAGGAATGTTCGAACTACCACACAATTGCACTCATCTCACATGCTAGCAAAGTAATGCTCAAAATTCTCTAAGCCAGGCTTCAACAGTACGTGAACCAAGAACTTCCAGATATTCAAGCTGAATTTAGAAAAGGCAGAAGAACCAGAGATCAAATTGCCAACATCCGCTGGATCATCGAAAAAGCAAGAGAGTTTCAGAAAAACATCTACTTCTGCTTTATTGACTATGCCAAAGCCTTTGACTGTGTGGATCACAGCAAACTGTGGAAAATTCTGAAAAAGATGGGAATACCAGACCACCTTACTTGCCTCCTGAGAAATCTATATTCAGGTCAGGAAGCAACAGTTAGAACTGGACATGGAACAATAGACTGCTTCCAAATTAGGAAAGGAGTAGGGGCGTATATTGTCACCCTGCTTATTTAACTTATATGCATAAATCATGCAAAATACTGGGCCGGATGAAGCAAAAACTGGAATCAAGATTGTCAGGAAAAGTATCAATAACCTCAGATATGCAGATGATACCACACCTATGGAAGGAAGTGAAGAAGAACTAATGAGCCTCTTGATGAAAGTGAAAGAGGAGATTGAAAAAGTTGACTTAAAGCTCAACATTCTGAAAACTAAGATCATGGCATCCGGTCCCATCACTTTATGGGAAATAGATGGAGAAACAGTGAAAACAGTGACAGACTTTATTTTTTTGGGCTCCAAAATCACTGCAGATGGTGACTGCAGTCATGCAATTAAAAGACTCTTGCTCCTTGGAAGAAAAGCCATGACGAACCCAGACAGCATATTGAAAAGCAGAGACATTACTTTGCCAACAAAGGTCCATCTAGTCAAAGCTATGGTTTTTCGAGTATTCATGTATGGATGTGAGAGTTGGACTATAAAGAAAGCTGAGCTCTGAAGCAGTGATGCTTTTGAACTGTGGTGTTGGAGAAGACTCTTGAGAGTCCCTTGGACTGCAAGGAGATCCAACCCGTCCATCCTAAAAGAAATCAGTCCTGAATATTCATTGGAAGGACTGATGTTGAAGCTGAAACTCCAATACTTTGGTCACCTGATGCAAAGAGCTGACCATTTGAAAAGATCCTGATGCTGGGAAAGATTGAGGGCGGGAGAAGAATGGGACAACAGAGGATGAGATGGTTGGACGGCATCACTGACTCAATGGACATGAGTTTGATCAAGCTCTGGGAGTTGGTGATGGACAGGGAGGCCTGGCATGCTGCAGTCCATGGGATCACAAAGAGTCAGACACGACTAAGCGACTGAACTGAACTGAAAGCCAACAAGAATGAGGTCCTCAGTCCAACAGCTCTCAAGGGACTGAATCCTACCAACAAACAGGTAAGTTAATTTGTGAAACTTCTGAAGGAGAGGCTCCATGAATGGTTTCCTGAGCCACAGAAATTGCAGGATAATAGATATGTGATGTCTTAAGCTGCTAAGGTTTTGGGTTATGTAGAAATAGACAACTAATTTGTCAATCCTTGGCCAAGGAGGTATGATTATCATTTATTTATCCTTCTGGGCCCCTCCTCTGTGCAACTCCCCCTTTTCAGGTACCCTGCTCTGGAAATTCCAATGGCTTTAGTAGCCAGAACTCGAATCTGTATGTATGTTTGGATATTTAAAGGGCAAGGATTGAGTTATAAGCTTCTTTGTATCCTCCACAGAGCCTAGTGAAAGTGTGTTAGTTGCTCAGTCGTGTCCAACTCTTTGCAACCCCATGAACTGGAGCCCTCAAGGCTCCTCTGTCCATGGAATTCTCCAGGCAAGAATACTGGAGTGGGTAGCCAGTCCTTTCTCCAGGGGATCATCCTGACCCAGGGAGAGAACCTGGGTCTTCTGTACTGTAGCTGGAGTCTTCACTGTCTGAGCCACCAGGGAAGCCCTCACAGAGCCTCACTGAATACCAAATTTCTAATCAGTGTTCCTTTCTAGTATTTATTGATGGCATGCTTTCCAAATTGAGCTGCCCCTGATACAGTCTTGATCAGGGACACATCTCAATGGTAAGTAGTGAGAATCTTTGCAGGGCCCCCCTGATTGAAGTCCCAGATTTCGTGGACCACACACTCCTCATATAGAGCTCATTCACACTAAGTCATTCCTCGGTCTGCATCTGGATAGAGTGCTGTTTACAGGAATCTGGTTTTCCCAGTGACCACTAGGGGGCTGGATGACACAACCTGTGGGTACAGAAGGATAGAACGTAACTAATAGGAAATGGGAAATGGAAGTGAGATGGACAGATAAATCCCACTTCCTTTCCTCCCTCTATAGAATTGTCTGAGATGCAGCTTCTTTTTGCACTCCTTCTAGAAAGGTCCCATAACACCAGCAAATGAACCTCTTGAATGACCAGCTTCATCTCTTTGTGACTTATTGTAAAGGACTAGCCAGTGTGGTAATGAATCACGCAGCATTACTCTATATCTTTATCTCAATTCCACTTTTTTTTTTCACCCTTACCTCCTGGGCTTTGGATCTCTCAAAGAAAACATCCGTAGCATAATTCTTGCCTCATGCTCATCTTCCTAGAGAGCCTGGGCATCAGAGAGATGGGATTCATGATGTATCTGCTTTCAGCATCCATCTTAACAATTTCTAAGGACTATACTTTAGCGTAACAGACAGAACCATGACTCATTTTCGATCATCCACATAGTCAGTTTCACATACTGTCTTGTGGCATGTTCTGTCATGTTTTGAACATCTTCCCTCAGTTTCTCAAACTGTGCTGAAGGCAGTGGAGGTTAAAACTGAATGACTAAGGGAAAGAATCTGAAGGAAATGACTGAATACAGAGTTGGCTGTTTGTTCTATTTGTTGTTCACGTTAACTAGCTGGAGGAAGCTAAAATACTTTTTTAAAATGGACAATTTTCACACTTACTGAGTGAAATTCTGTTGTGGTCCAGAAAAAGCTTTTACCTGTATCCCATCTCACCATCCTGCCATGGTGATTTGCAATTTGTGCCATCTCTTTTCAGTGAAAACAGCAGGGGATTTGCTGCAAGAGCAACCCACAGACAAAGAACGGCACAGACCCCTTCCTTCTTTAATCAGTTCTGATTTTCAGCAGCACACCAGGCGGAAGTAAGAACTCAGAAATGTGGCAGGGTTTTTTTTTTTGCCCTTAAATTAATAGGAACCTAGAAGAAAAATAATTGTGTGTACGTGCCTGTTTCTCTCCTTCCACAATACTGTGTGCAGTCAGATGAAAGCGGTTAAAAAAGCTCCTAACTTCCTATAAATTAGGTGCAATTTATTTTCCCTTTAGCCTCCAAGCTTGGTAAGTGTAGCTAGACCAAAAAGGATGTTAATAAAGCAGACCCTAGGCATGGAGAAAAAGTGAGTCTCTTCTGATGCTTTTCATGATTTCAGAGCAGCAAATTACAGACTCTTTCATTAGCGTACATAGAGTCGAGAGTAGCAGTTACCTAATTCCTTCCCAGCTCTCATCTCCCTGGGTTTATTGTGCCTCCCTATGGCTTATTGGACCTCGCCACAGTCGGAACGTGCCCTCATGGTTCTGATAATCAAGTGGCCACGTGGTGGTTAAAAGGGCTCTGAAACCCATATGCTGGAAACGTTATGGGGCATCAAAGACAGGGCCTTAATTTAGCTTATGAGTAGGACAGGGTTAAGGAAAAAGTAAGGCAACACCCTGCCAAAGTTTGACACCAATGAACTGATTCTTGAAGTCTAAGTGGGAGCTAGCCATATAAACAAATGAGGGATAAGGGAGTTCTAGGAATTAAAAAGGAGTTCTATAAGGCGTTTTTGCCTTTAGTAAGTAGACCACAGTCTTTAGTCATTCTTTGAATGCTGAGCTCTTACTTTGCCTCAGAGGCCCTTTCTCTGGATGATAATAGGAATGTACACATAACAAAAAATAAAAGGTAAGATACCATTGTACTATCCTGGCTAAATTAATAAATGAAAGTAGATTATTCTCTTATGTTATTTTTTCTCCTAAATAATTTTCCGCTCAACTAGTCTCCTCTTAACCTACAAACATGTTCAAATGATCCCTATCCAGAGAGAGAAAACTTCTTATATCCGTTAGGACTCATTCAGGTAGACATTGAGATTGAATAGGAAACTCAACCAAGTAAAAATGGAATTTATAGAAATTGTTGAAGATTTAGGGTTTCTGCAGTCACAGGGACGGCCAGATTCAGTGACTCAGGTAGTGTCAGGAGGACCTGGTTTCTCTCCATCTCATAGCTCTGATTTCTGCTGTGTTGGTTTTATTTTCTTCTAGGCTCTTCCTGAATAGGGAATGACTGAATAACTGAATGACTGAATAACTTCTGCTTCTAAATTTCTAAACCCAAAGATATCTGTAATCACATTAAATGTAAGTGGCCCAAACACTGTAATCAAAAAGCAGCTATTGTCAGATTGGATAAAAGGCAAAACCCACCTATATCTTGCTTACAAGGAACTAACTTAAAATATAAAGATACAAATAGGTTAAAAATAAAGGAATCAAAAATACCATGCTATTACTAATCAAAGGAAAGTAGAGTCTTTACATTAATATCAGACAAAGTAGATTTCAGAGCAAAGACTCTTACCAGAGATACTTAGAATCATTTCTTCATGATTAACTGGATGTGTTATTTAAGAGGACACAAATCTCCTAAATGTTTTTACACCGAATAACAGCACTTCAAAATACACACAGCAAAAAAAAAACCTAGAGAACTCTAAGGACAAATAGATAAATTCACAATTATAGTCAGAGATACCAACACATCTCTCTCAAAATTCTTCTAACTTCCGTTGAAACTTCCTCTTTAAACAATATGTAATTCAGAAATGCATTATTTAATTTCTAATTATTTGGGGACTTAATCTCTTAATACCTGGGAGTATTCCAGATGTCATTCCGCTGTTGATTTCTAGTTTAATACTGTTCTGAGCAGTGAACACACTTTGTAAGCTCTCAGCTCTTTAAAAGGTGCTAAAGCTTGTTTTATGGTTTATTATGTTTAGTGTTCCATATTATGTTTAGGTGTTCCATACATTTGAAAAGTATATATTCTGCTGTTGTTGGGTAGGGTAAAGTGTTGTAGGTCAGTTAGGTCAACTCAATAGTATTATTTTTAGGACATCTATTTTCTTGATAAATTTCTGCCTACTATTTTGTTATTAATTACTGAGAGAGGACTGTTGTGGTTCCCAACAGTAAAATATAGAGAGTGGGTTGAATTGAGAGACAACAGTTTAATAACTGACACAGTTCATTGTTCTGGCTACTCAACATTTATAACCTTTCTATACATGTTCAAACTCCCATACAATAAGGAAAAACTTCTTCACGTTTTCATCTAGCTAAATCCACTAAATTTTGTACACCCCAAAACATTCTACACTGCTTCCCCAAAATGAAGAAATATACACTTTCAAAGTTATTGAATCAATTTTTAAAAATAATTTTTAATGAGGTGTAGTTGGCTTATGATTTATATACATTTCAGGTGTACAACATGGTGATTCACAATGTTTAAAGGTTATATTTTCTCCATTTATAGTTGGTTATATTCCCTTGTTGTACAATATATCCTTGTAGCTTCTTTATTTTACATAGTAGTTTGGACTTCTTAGTCCTGTATCCCTACTTGCCCCACCGTCCTACCCTCACCTTACTGGCAACTGCTAGTTTGTTCTCTGTATCTTTGAGTCTGCTTCTCGTCTGTTATGTTCACAGATGAGAAGCNATAAGTGATATCATACAATATTTGTCTTTCTCTGTCTGACTTATTTCACCAAGCATAATACCTTCCAAGTCCATTCATATTGTTGCAAATGCCAACATTTCATTCTATGCTGCCTGGACCTGTATATGTTGCTCACTGAGGAAATATCACTTTATCTTGGTTGTTAACTCAAAGTATAACTGCGTCTTGTCTTATTCATTCAGAGTATTGTCTTCCAACTGGTGCTACAGTTGAGTCTACAGCAAGCCATTCCACCATTCTATTAAGCCAGCTGCTTTCGAGTGGTGGTGTGTATGGATTTCACGGCCATGGACCCACTGCTGCACTTCATAATCTGCTAGAGTTAGAAACGAAGGCATTCTACTGTGAATGTCAGCACCAGCAGGAGAGATTGTATCACTTGACAGGACAAGAGAATCCTGGAAATATCATGATCTTTAGTCCTAAATTTTGTGTCTCTGTGTCAGATTGTCAGTTTTACTCCCATACTTTTCATCAAGATATTAAAAATATTGATCAAATCTCATTGTAACTGAACTCCAAGTTATTTCGTTTATTAGAATTTCTTGAAATAAATGGGCTCCTAGTTGAAAGAGTCTTGTCGTCATACAATTTTAATGACCCTGGAATTTACTGTTGCAGGCGTTCAACCTCTAATACATGTAAGGATTAATCAACAGGAGCATTTCTGAATCTTTTTGGATGTCAGAGTTCTTAATACCAGACATAGATAAAATGACATATTTCTTGATCAGGCCATGGAAGTTAAAGGTTTGTATAGGGGTGCTTTTTAAATGGAAATAAAAGATGTGATCTGTGCAGAAATTGGTATTTGAGTCACAGGGTAAGAAGAGGGGTAGGCATTGATTCTCCTTTTGATTTGAAATAAATTACTAGAAGACCCAAATCTTTCAGTGGCAGAATGCAACATAAAAGTGTCAGAGCTGATAAGAGTACTTTGAATTTTACTAATTATCTTTTTGAATGCAGTTGAGAATATTTTACAGCTGCTCCATTTATTTCAATACAGCCTCAAAATTGAGTATGCTGTCCCAGTATACAGAAGGCAATTTTCCTACCTAGATATTTAAATATATTTTCTCCATTTCCATTTCTTTAAACACATCCATGATACAGTCCTGTCTTTCAACATAGTCATAAACATACTTTGCAAATATATCTATGTAGGGCTCACAGGATCTATAGGAAAGAAGGAAGAATCTATTATTTCAGAAGTGTAGTTTTCTTGAAAGAATGAATCTTTACTCTGCAAAATCTATATATGGTAAGGGATCTCAATGTCTGAAAAAATCTTACTGAAGAAGGAAGAAAAGAGAAGAGTGTATTTTTCCTTAAGAGTTGAAAAGAAAAGAAAACAAAACAAAACAGAAGATACATAAAGAAATATTTCCTTGTATAGGAAGATAAAGAAAGATGGGATCTTTTCCCCAAATCAAACCTTATATAAAAGCACCGCATTGGCAGTCAGTTTCTTTACCACTAGGACCACCTGGGAAGCCCCCACATAAAAGCACAGACAGATAACAATAGATTAAAGCAGAGTTCTTTTGGTTACCGCGTGGGAATTGGGGGAGGGGAGAGAGGTGGGGAAGGTAAGTCCAAATAAAGACTCTTCCCTCCACCCCACTTGCAGCCAAGCTGTGCAGGAAGTGGATTCTGTAGAGTTCAGTGCTGAAATCACTGTCTTAAGAAGAGAAACATTATCAAATGCTTCTCTGTCCAGAATCATAGGTTTTGAATGCATAGTTGAGCTGATGGCAATGGCTGCGCGTCCAGTCTCTTTGGAGGAGTCTCGCCATCTTTTCCTCCACTGGTCTCCACTCCTTGTGTTCACCGCTGTCCCTCCCCAGACCTACTCATTCTTCATGGTTCAGCTCAAAACCTGCCTCTTACCTGTAACATCTTTCCGGTTGGGTACAATCACACCCTATTCTGAAATCCAGTCATTGCCCTTCATTTATATTTGCATTGTGAAGTGAAAGTGAAAGTGTTAGTTGCTCAGCCGTGTCTGACTATTTGCGAGCGTGCATGGACTGTAGCCCGCCAGGCTCCTCTGTCCACGGAATTCTCCAGGCAAGAATACTGGAGTGGGTTGCCCTTTCCTTCTCCAGGGGATCTTCCTGACCCAGGGATTGAACCCAGTTCTCTGTTGCAGGCAGATTCTTTACTATCTGAGCCACCAGGGAATTAATTAATTAAATGTTTACTGTTGAATGCACAGGTGTGGCAATACGTATTAGAGATACGGTGGGAAGGAACGGGACAGATAAGGTCCCTGCCGTTTAGAGAACTTATCCAGTGACAGGTGGTGGTGGTAGAAAGTGAAAGTGAAGTCACTCAGTCCTGACTCTTTGGGACCCCATGGACTGTATAGTCTACCAGGCTCCTCAGTCCATGGAGTTTTCCAGGCAAGAGTACTGGAGTGGGTTGCCATTAAGCCTGGTGGTGGTAGAACAGACAGTAAAAAAGTGAACAAATAAATGACATAAGTGCAGATTATGAAAACTGCCATGAAAGAAAGAAAGTGATGGGGTGATAACGAGCACCTGTACCTCTGTGTGTATTTTTTTTTTATTGGAGTATAGTGTTTATGCTTTATAGTGTCGTGTCGATTTCTGCTGTGAAGCAAAGTGAATCAGAGGGATATATATACTATATCCCCTCTTTTTTGGATTTCCTTCCCATTTAGGTCACCCCAGAGCATTGAGCAGAGTTCCCTGTGCTCTATAGGAGGTTCTCATTAGTTATCTGTTTTATAAACGGTGGTGTGTCCATGTCAGTCCCAGCCTCCCAACATCTGCGCATCTGCAAATGGTGTGACTGGAGGCTGCGTTAGGGCACGGTGCAGGGCTGGCACGCGAGCCGAGAGGTGTGGGAGACTTGGGGTCTGGGACAGGAAGTCCAGAATTATCTGAGGAACAGAAAACAGAAGCCAAGGAGCAGGTCAGATTAGGGTGTCAAGGGGCAGAAAAACTGAGGATGGGGGAGCAGCTGGGATCAAGGAACGTGATCTTGGCACAGTTCCCGGATGAGAACCTGGATGCCCGGGGTGGGGGGTGTCCTTTGTGGAGGTCCCTCAAGGTCACAAGCTTTTCTAGGAGAGAGCCCTCATCCAGATTCATCTTTGTGTCTCCACAGAACATAGAACAGGATTTTGCCTATGGGAAGTGCTCTGTAATTAATGATAAAACAAGGAATAAAGCCCCAACTAATTCTAATCCAACTAATGAAGACTTCTCTGATTTAGCCAAATATCCTCGTTTCTGCCTGAACCCCAGTGAGAGCTTCTGCCCGACCAGTGTAACATCCTAGGATTTTACCCTAATTCTGTTGTAGATATCTAGTAACTTGATTTCTCACTCTGTTGGAGATGTAAGGAATTGTTGAAGAGCAGGGCTGGGGTGTGGAAGCTGTATTTTTCTTGGTGATTCCTCTTTTTTTTTATTCCTTTGTCTTTTTGTCTTCATGGCCTACAAGCTGAATGGCATGAATCCATGGAGCTGGTTTCAAAAACAAGCAAACAGACACAACGTCTCAAAATGCATACAGCCCATGACCCAGTGTTGTCCTGATAACCCAGCTTCGTGGGCGGGGGGTGGTCAGGAGTGAGGAGGGGAGAAATCTGAATTTGTAGCCTTGTCTGTTTCTGCTGTTTAAATAATTCCACGGGATTGCCGCATTTCCTATTTAATGATCAGTTCTGGGGACTCCAGCACACAGCTGTGACCTCCAGGTTGGTGCCCATCGCCTGCGACTGCCTGTCAGAGCACCCTCCTGGTGAACTGCACTTCATTCTGGTTGCCACTTGACAAGAGACCCAGAGAACATGTTGAAGGCTGTGAGAGGAGCTGCAAAGATGATGAAATGAGTGGTGCCCGAGTAAGCAGGCGGGAGAAAGCCTCCGTGTCACTTGCTCTCTGAAGCCGACAATGGGTAGCAAACTGCTGAGCTGGCTTCTCCTCTTTACTCATTCCTTTTCTAAAATATTTATGTATTTGCCTGTACCTGGTCTTTGTTGTGGCATGCGGGATCTTGAGTTGCAGCAAGTGAACTCTTAGTGGCGGCATGTGGGATCTAGTTCCTTGACCAGGGATCGAACCATGCCCCCTGCATTGGGAGCGTGGAGTCTTAGCCACTAGACCACCAGGCACGTCCCTCCTCTTCAGTCATTCTTGAGGAGGCAAGGAAGCAGCCCAGACATGCAGGGAGGGAAGCTATTTTTGTCTCTCTCTCTCTCTCTCTTTTTGCCTTGAAGGAAACCAGGTATGGTTTAAGGTATAACTGAAAGCAGCAAACCTCTGCCTCCTGTCAAGTTCACTAGGTACTCTTAGGTTGTCCCCCACCCTCTACGAAAGTTGCAGGTCTGGGTATGCTGCGTGCAGCAGGACCAGCCTGGCTGACAGTAATCAAGGTGTTTGACGAAAATATTGCTCCCTTCTGATCACAGCTCTGTGCATGTGGTTCTTCTTTGGCATCCGGGGCAATGTTCTAGGAGAAAATCAGTGCACGATGAATCCTAGTAGTCTGAAGATGAATCAAAGATGCTCTGAGAAATGCTGAGGAGATAGAGAGAAAGGACAAGAAGGGAGACTCTCTGAGAGGTGCATGAGGGTGGGAAGGTTGGTTCTGCCTCTCACAGTGGGTAAGAGTGAGGTAAGGGATTTAGGGGCAAATATTTCAAGCCATACATGCAAAGATATTGGCTTACATTCTTCTAAGTTAAAACTCAGGGACAAGGTTCTGGAGTCAAAGCCTTGCACTCTTAAATGAGAAAGACCCGGGCGTGTGTGTTAGTTTCCTATTGCTGCTGTAACAAATTACCACAGCCTTGGTGGCTTAAAACAACATAGACTTATTATCTTACTGTTTTGGAGTCCGGCAGTCTGGAGTGGGACTCAACTGGGCTGAAATCAAGGCGTTGGCATAGCTGTTTTCCTTTCTGAAGGCTCTGGGGAAAAATCTGTTTCCTTGCCTTTTCCTGCTTTGAGAGGCTACCCACATAGGAATCCCTCCTTCCATCTTCAATAGCCATTGGAGCTGTGTCTCTGTCTGACTGTAGCTCAGACATCCTTCTGCTTCTCCTTCTGACCTCCCCCTTCTACTTCTAAGGACCCTTGTGGTTAAATAGGTCCACCAGAATCATCTAGGATAACCTCTCTATTTAAGGCCAATGGGTGAGTAATCTTAATTCCACCTGTATCTTTACATTCCCCGTTGCCCTGTAGGGTAACATATTTATATGAATAGGTCTTGAGGATTAGGACATGGACGTCTTTGAAAGGCCATTATTCTGCTTAATGACTTCATTCTGGATTCCAATCCAGTATCTTTAGAGCTATGTAGGCAATGGCACCCCACTCCAGTACTCTTGCCTGGAAAATCCCATGGATGGGGGAGCCTGGAAGGCTGCAGTCCATGGGGTCACTGAGGGTCGGACACCACTGAGCAACTTCGCTTTCACTTTTCACTTTCATGCATTGGAAAAGGAAATGGCAACCCACTCCAGTGTTCTTGCCTGGAGAATCCCAGGTTCGGGGGAGCCTGGTGGGCTGCCGTCTCTGGGGTCGCACAGAGTCGGACACGACTGAAGCGACTTAGCAGTAGCAGCAGCAGCAGCTGTGGACCAGCCATTAACCTTTTAAAAAGGTTCATTAGATAGGGGGGGTAAAGGAGTCCCTTCCTCGTGGGCTTTTGGTGACGATCAGTTGTAATAATATGTGCCATGTGCTGAAAAGAGGGCCTGGCACATGCCAAACACTCAGGGAATATTAGCTAATTTCAGTTTAGACCTTCATTATGCTTGCTCACTGGCTCTGGGTCAGAGCCCCATCTTTCAGCTCCCACGGGAACCTGTCCTTCCTGACCACAGCACACCCCACACTGAAATGTCACCCTTTGTTTAGGTGTCTCTTTATCAAATAGAATTCCCTGACACGAGGGGGACTAGCTGATGTATCTTTGTAATTCCTTCCTGCCTGGGACAGAAGAGGCTTCCCAGTGAAAGACTGGGTTGAAATGTGTTACTACGGAGAGTGAAAAGTGATTTTGATCCCATTTTTTTTTTGGACCAAAATTCCACAGAAGGTCACGGATAAAGTTAGCTCATCTGCATCATTTTCTCCGACAACATTTTCTTCAAACATTTTGGGACATCCTACTGTTTGTCTTTTATGGAACACGTTCAGATTAAACAAAAATATTATTACTACATGCATTAATTGATGAAAATTACTTATTTTAGAAAGTCATTATTAATGAAAACATCTAGAAAGTAACTGATCATTCAGCTATCACTATTACCAAATTACTGGTCTACTTTTTCACATATGTGCTTTGGAGATATAGAGTAATATTGAAGTATTTCCATGTTGGCAGAAGTGAATAAACCATTTTAATAATAATTTGTATATCCTTTCTTCCCAGATGCTACTATGATGTTGGTGGGGTATGTCAGCATATCCTTGGCTAGTGGCCATATGTCCATTAATGCTCAGTTGCTCAGTCATGTCTGATTCTTTGTGACCCTGTGGACTGTAGCCTGCCAGGCTCCTCTGTCCATGAGATTTTTCAAGCAAGAATACTGGAGTGGGTTGCCATTTCCTACTCTAGGGGGTCTTCCTAACCCAGGGATTGAACCTGCGTCTCTTGTGTCTCTTGCGTTGGCAGGCAGTTTCTTTACCACTGTGCCACTTGGGAAGTCCTAATTAATGGGCATGAGCTATAATTAAAGATATATTCTTAAATGTTCATGTAGGAGTTTAAAAACATGATCTGGATACAGAGTATAAAGATGTGATTACCTTGATTGGAAATGAGGGAAGAGACAGTTAAAAGAGATAAGATCCTTTTACAGAGATTGTTGAAGAGGAAAAATGAGATCTGGCGGGAGATTAAAATGTCTTAATTAAGATGACAGGCTCAAAGTATCTCAAGGGGAGTATACAAATTCTCAGGCTACATAAGAGAAAGACTTCTCTGAAGGCAAAATCCAGAAAAAGCTGGCTTTTAGGTGGCTATGTCAGATCGCAGTAGGCAGACGTTCTTTCCTTCTTCAAGGAGATTCTAGGAAATTGAGAGTGGGAAGAGCAAGCACATACTTCCATCAGAGCATTTACACCATCCTGTAACACAGGCTGATGTGTGCATCTTCTTCTCTAGACTTAAGGTAGTGAGGGCGTGCACTGAGCTTTAATTTCTGTGTATGTGAAGTCGCTCAGTCGTGTCCAACTCTTTGCTACCCCGTGGACTGTAGCCCACCAAGCTCCTCCGTCCATGGGATTCTCCAGGCAAGAATACTGGAGTGGGTTGCCATTTCCTTCTCCACGGGATCTTCCCAACCCAGGGATCAAACCCAGGTCTCCCGCATAGAGGGTCTAAAACTCTACCTGGCATATAGAAAACACTAATAAGTATATGTTGTTGAATAAAAGAGCTGGTCTCATAGAATTTAAGAGCCAGTGGGAGCAAAGAGACTAGTGGTCTCCAGACTGATGGTCTCAAAATCTATCTGGACATCAGAATCACCTGTGGAGTCAGTGTGTGAGGGGAGTTCTTTTTTAAGAATACTGATTCTAGAATACAGAGAGGATACACCATTTACGACCTCCTTGGGACATAACCCAAAATACTCTCCTAATTAGACTCAACACTTTCTCCCTACAATTAGGAACAAGGCAGGATGTCTGTTATTACCACTTCCATTCAACATGGAATTGGAAGTCCTATCAAGAACAATAAGATAAGAAAAAGAAATAAAAGCCATAGAGATTAGAAAAGAAGAAATAAAACTCTCCCTTTATTTCCAATGTCATGATTGTCTTCACAGGAAACTCCAAGAATCTACAAAGAAATTCCTAGAACTAGTGAGTGAGTTTGTCGAGGTCATAGGATACAAAGTCGATGTACAAAAAGCAACCATATTCCTATATGTAAGCCTTAAACAAATATTGAAATTTATATGTTCAGAAGCACACAGGAAAAGAAATATAGTTACAGGACTTAAAAAAATATGCAGAATGCTTGTGTTCAAAGCTAAAAAACAATAAATAAAAGGAGACTAAATAGAGATATTTATTATTTTTCTGGATTATAAACTGAATATTTTAAGATGTTAATTTTCTTCAAAGTGATCTATAGATTTAATGCAATCAATAAAAATAGCAGTAGGGATTTTATAGACATTGACAAGATGATTCTAACATGTATGTGCAAAGGCAAAAGAAATAAATAAGAAAGCTAAGACAATTTTGAAAAAGAACAAAGTTGGAAGACTTGTATTACCTGATTTCAAGACTTATTAAAAACTCTCAGTAATCAAGAGAGTGTGATAATGGCAAAAAGATAAACACATAGATCATTGGAATGGAAATGTGAGTCAGAAATAAATATAGGGTTAACTGATTTTTGGCAAAGGTGCAAGGTGATGAAACAAAGAGAAAAAAGTCTTTTAAATAAATTATGTTGGAACTATTGGATATCCATAAGCAAAAATATGAACCTTGACCAATACTTATACTTTGTACAAATATGAACTGAAATGGATCATAACCTCAATATAAAATCTAAAACTATAAACCTTTTAGGAGAAAAACTCTGTGACCTGGGATTAGACAAAGAGTTATTAGATGTGATACTATAAGGATGGTACAAAAAGGAAAAAATGGATAAATTAGACTTCATCAAAATGAAAACTTTGCTCTGTGAAGGATCATGGTAAGAGAATGAAAAGATACTCTGCCCCCTGGGAGAAAAATATTCGCAAATCACCTAACTGACAAAAGGTTTGTATCCAGTATATAGCAAGGATACTTAAAACTCATCAATAAGCAAGCAAATGAACCAATTATGAAGTAGAAATTTTTTTGAAAAGATACCTCAATGGAATTACATAGGTGGCAAATAAGCACATGAAAAGGTACTCAACATCATTAGTTATTCAGACAGTTCAGTCACTCAGTGATGTCTGACTCTTTGCAACCCCATGGACTGCAGCACACCAGGCTTCCCTGTCCATCACCAACTTCTGGAGCTTGTTCAAACTCATGTCCATCGAGTTGGTGAGGCCATCCAACCATCTCATCCCCAGTTGTCCCCTTCTTCCCCTTTGCACATATATGTTAGAATCATCTTGTCAATGTCTATAAAATCCCTACTGCTATTTTTATTGATTGCATTAAATCTATAGATCACTTTGAAGAAAATTAACATTTTAAAAGTGTTCAGTTTATAATCCAGAAAAATAATAAATATCTCAATCTTTGCTAGTAACAGAGTCTTTTCTAATGAGTCAGTTCTTCGCATCAGGTGGCCAAAGAATTGGAGCTTCAGTTTGAGCATCAGTCCTTCCAATGAATATTCAGGACTAATTTCTTTTAAGATTGAAATCAGTTATTATTAGGGAAATAGAAATTAAAAACTACTACATATGATTTAAAATAGCTTAAAACAAAACAAAACAACAAAAACTTAACCATATCAGGTCCTGGAATGACCACAGAGCAACCAAACGCTCATATATTGCTGTTGAGAATACAATTTCAGAAGCAATTTGCGTTTCTTTTATAGGTAGGGAAACACGCACTCACTCTAGGACCCAGCAAAGCCAGTCCAATATATTTACCCAAGTGAAACAATCACTTCTATTCACACAAAAACCTGTAGGCCAGTATTTACAGTTGCTTGATTCATAATTGCCCTGAACTGGAAATAACCTAAGCTTCCTTCAACTGTGAGCGGCTAAATAACTCATAGTACTGAAAGGCTACATACTGTATGATCCCTCTGCTGTGACATTTTGAACAGACAAAACTGTGAGGCAGGAAACACATCGATGGTTTCCACGGGTTAGGGTTAGGGGCAGGGCTTGATAGAGACAAGGGGCAGCAGCGTTTTTGGAGTGACAGCATCGTTTTGAATCTTGATGGTGGTGACGGGTTTATCAAAATTTATAGGATGGTCCCTTTAAAAAAGGAACTTTGTACATAAATTTAAGAAATCAATTTAAAAAGAGCCTTCCATGGCTTTGCATTCTTAGAATAAATTCCAAGGTAGACTAAATTTTATGTTCTTATCCTGGCTTGCAAAGCAATGCGTGACCTGGTCCTGCCGCTCTGGCCACACTGTCTTTCACTCTCCCCTCTTGCCCACTAGACAGAGCTCATTTTATGCACCAACTCAATGGATGATGAGACACCAATTTGGTAGAGCAAATCCAGTGATGGTTTGTGCTGTTACTGTGGTTGTGGAGCCAGGTGCGTGCACCTTCTGTCACTACCTCGGATTGAATCTCTCAAGTTGCTCTTGGGTATGGCTCTGCAGTGTCCACCTCCCACCGTTTGCCTTGCGCCTTCCACCTTGGGACTTCCCTGCTGCTGCCGCCAATTTGCTTCAGTCGTGTCCGACTCTTCGCGACCCCATGGACTGCAGCCTACCAGGCTCCTCCGTCCATGGGATTTTCCAGGCAAGAGTACTGGAGTGGGGGTGCCCCTGCCTTCTCCGTGGGACTTCCCTACTACTACCCAGACACCTGTTTGGTGGCCACACTCACAGGCAACCAGTAGCGCTGATCAGTTAACTTGGAGCAAGGCGAGAAAGGAGCCTGCAAGTGAATGCCCTCTTCCTTCCACACCAGGACTGTTTCCCCTGACCTTGACAGAGATTTGAAGCTTCAGAAGCATCACATTGCTTCTCTGTAGACCAGAAATCAACATCTTCCCTTTTGACTCCTTCTTTAGCCTCTTCACTAATGCCTCCATGCTGCCTCCTACAAACCCATGATGCTTCCTGCAGTCTCTAGCACAGTCACCAGCTGTGTAACTCATTTCTTTGTAGTTGCTCTCTCTGTTGGAGAAGGCAATGGCACCCCACTCCAGTACTCTTGCCTGGAAAATCCCATGGATCGGGGAGCCTGGTAGGCTACAGACCGTGGGGTCGCTCAGAGTTGGACACAACTGAGCGACTTCCCTTTCACTTTTCACTTTCATGCATTGGAGAAGGAAATGGCAACCCACTGCAGT
The DNA here is from genome assembly GCA_006410935.1 of Redunca redunca. NCBI lineage: Eukaryota > Metazoa > Chordata > Mammalia > Artiodactyla > Bovidae > Redunca > Redunca redunca. The sequence continues at coordinate 96,419 of SJYQ01004601.1, forward strand.
GTTCTTGCCTGGAGAATCCCAGGGATGGGGGAGCCTGGCGGGCTGCCGTCTATGGGGTCACACAGAGTCGGACATGACTGAAGCGACTTAGCAGCAGCAGCAACAGCACTCTCTGTCTTCCTGACTCCTCTTTTCTCTCCATCCTTTCCTGAGAGTTCACTTTCCTATAGTTTTGTCACCTAACTGATTGCTTGGGCTCAACTTTCTAGGCAGTTCAGCCAAAGACACCCAATAAGCTTCAGTCACATTCGCTTTCTTTGTGTTCCCAGAATAAGCTGTGTATTTCTTCCCTCAAATTAGAGCTTTGGCTCTGTGTTTCTTCTGCCTGGCTCTCTCCCAAGTTGTTCCAGCTTATCACTCTATGTGGATTCTTGACATAGCACTCATTTGATGTGGATCTTGTATGTTCTAACTATATATCTATCATCTATCTTTTTTTCTCTCTCATTAAACTAGAAGCCCCACCATAATATGAATCTGTCTGCTTTGTTTATTGCTATATCCTGAGAAACTAGAATAGTTTAAAGCCTTGTTAGGAGGCTTTAGGAAATATTTGTGGAGTAGATGGATGGATGAATGTATGCCACCATTGACCCAGCTAGCCCCTAATTTACACATTCAGTTGCTTCCTTGACAAAAACCTGCAATTCAGTACCCCAAATTGACCAAATGCCATGGTAGGAGCTGTTCCAGCACAGCAGAACTCTGGAAGTAAAAGACTCTGGCCATAGGCTCAAGATCAGGTGTTCCAGTGTACCCAGTTTCCAATATCATCCCATTAAAGAGCATTATAAAAAGTAGGGCCCAATGTTTAGGCATAAATCTTTGTGCCCTTGAATTAGGTAAAGCCTTTTAGATATTGAAGGAGTCCTTGGGCCTAGAAAAGAAAACAATGGTCTCAAAGGCCCTTGCTAAATCATCTAACTTTGGGGAAAACAAAATTGAACTTTAGGTCCCGCCCTGATACTCCGGACCGGTTGCATCTGCCTGGGACTTATCACCCCCTGCCCAGAACCTTCCACCCCCTGTTCAATTACAAATACCATCTCAACTAAACATTACCCAAACGTCCCGCCTGACTAACATTTCCCTTATCGCTTCCACAAGCCTCCCTTTAAAGAAGCCTCCCTTTAAATGAAGCCTCCCTGATCCCTCTCATGCTCAGCCTGGTCCTTAGGTCAGCTGTCACCCCTCCTTGCCTGAATAAAGGTAACCTACCTCTGTTGAGGTCGTCTCTCCTTTTCTGCCTCAGCCCAAACTATACCTTACAGATATAACACCCAAAGTACAAGCAATGAAAGAAAACGTAGATAATATATGCTTCATCAAAATGAAAAGCTCTTGCGCTTCAAAGGACACTACCAAGACAATGAAAAGATAACCCACAGAATGAGAGGAAATATTTGCAAAGTATTTGTCTGATAAGGGACTTATACCTAGAAGAAATGAAGAACACTTATGCCTGAATCATAAATCATAATAAGTAAAAAAGACAACCAAGTTTAAAAAATGCATAAAGGATCTGAATAGACGTTTCTCCAAAGAGGATAAGAACATGAGAAGATGAGCAACATCATTAGCCGTTAGGAAGATCAGAACCACAATGAGATGCCATTTCATGTCCACTAGGATGGTATAAACCTGAAAAATGACAAAGAACAAGTGTCGGCAAGAATGCGGAGAAATTGAAACGTTCACACACTGCTGGTGAGACTCTAAAATGGTGCAGCTGCTTTGGAAACCAGTGTGGCAGTTCCTCAAAATGTTAAACTTAGAATTACCATGTGACTCAGCATTTCCACTCCGAGATAGACTCCCATGAGAAAAAAACATATATCCACGCAAAAACCTATAGATGAATGTTCACAGGAGCATTACTTAGAATAGCCCCAAAGTGCAAACAACCTAAATGTTCACCAACTGAAAAAAAGGATGAAAGAAGATATCTATACCATAGGATTGGAGAAGGCAGTGGCAGCCCACTCCAGTACTCTTGCCTGGAAAGTCCCATGGACAGAGGAGCCTGGTGGGCTGCAGTCCATGGGGTCGCTAGAGTCAGACACGACTGAGAGACTTCACTTTCACTTTTCACTTTCATGCATTGGAGAAGGAAATGGCAACCCACTCCAGTGTTCTTGCCTGGAGAATCCCAGGAACGGGGGAGCCTGGTGGGCTGCCGTCTATGGGGTCGCACTGAGTTGGACACGACTGAAGTGACTTAGCAGCAGCAGCAGCAGCATACCATAGGATGGCATTTGTTCATAAAAAGGAATGAAGTACTGTTGACATGGATGAACCTTGAAAACATTATGCTTTACGTGAAAGAAAGCAGTCACAAAAGATTTCATATTGTATGAAGAGTTCATTTAGACGAAGTGTCCATAATGGGCAAATCTATAGAGAAAGATTAGTGGTTGCCAGGGGCTGGGGGTTGGAAAAAAAAATGAAATTGAGTGCTAAGAAGCATGACATTTCTTTTTTAGGGGATGAAAATCAGTTCTAAAATTGATTGTGGTGATAATTGTACAGCTCTGTGAATATACTACAAATATCAAATTGTATACTTTAAATGGGTGAATTGTATGCTATACAAGTTGTATTTTAACAAAGATTTTTTTTTTAAAAGCAGAGACCATTAGAACAAAACTAAAACTAGATAAAGTGGGTTTTTAAATCATTCTCAGAGACACTCCCACCCCAAGCACTGCCACCTTCTACCCATCAGGGTTCTTCCTGCAGTCTGTAGGCAATGACCTCAATGGTCCAGACCACAGGTTACAAAATGATGACCTAGGGACACTTTGTGGTCTACAAACTTCTTCTTTTTTTGTTTTTAGTACACAGAGCATTAAAAAAATTTTTTTAAGTTGCCAACACTTTAAAATTAGAAGAGTTCACATTAAATATGGGTTTTTGGCTTCTTCATGCAGGGTGGGGACGGGGGGTGGGGGAACAAAACAAAATAAAAAATAAGCAATTCCAGCTCAATGGCCACGCTGGACCTGTATTTTCCACGTGGAAAAATGAGACTGTCCTTTTTAGGGCTTGTTGTCCTTCCCTGTTTGGCCCTGTGTCACCAGCCTGAGTCACTTCTTTGTTACTTCTTTTTAATCCCTTTGGGATAGTTGAGTTTGCAACACCTGCGCAGCCCTTTCCCAGCATCAGAAATTTTTTGTCATTCCATTGCCTCAGGCTCAGCTGGATGATTGGCTAATTCTTGGTTTTCCAGTCCTGGCTGCCTGCATCTCCTGGGATTCTTGTAAAGTGTCTGCAAGCAAGACTGCAACCCAATTAAACTGGAATCTATTGGGGCAGGCAGGCTTACCACTAAAAAACAAATAAAAAAATCCAACTCTCTAGGTTCCAAAGGGTATCCAGGGAGGCGAAACAGTTTGGCTAATGTGCTAATTCAATTCAAGAGCAAACTGTAGTATCCAATAATGGTTTAACAGCCTCTCTGGTAAGTTTTGTTCCTTAAGCTTTGCCTGAAGGAGCGGAAATGGAAGGTAGAACTAAGATTGTGGTTTTGGTCAGGTGAACATTTTACCTGCTTTTCAAATCAGAGTTGATGTCTGAATCTAAATGTAACTGTCGTTTCTTTAACTACTAGTCGTGTTAAAAGATTTTGTAATCAGAACAAGTATGAGCAAGTCAGGGTGCTTTTACAGCTTTGCATGGTGCCTTTTTGTTATTTTTATCAGCAAGCTTTTTAATCAATGAATTTGATTTGCTCTTCCGTGGGTTCTGGAAACGCTGACAAGTACAGGAAGTTATGGTGGCTTTTTGAGAGGTCATGAGTGGCCAACACAAGACAGGAATTGTGGTGGCAGTCACTTGATAAATATTGGTTGAAGAAACTGATAAGACATTTGCTGCTTCTCATCTCCAGTGGAGATGGGCGGTTTGGTGACGTTCTTTGGTGGGCTACAGGAGGTGGGGGGAACGTGTTGAGGAGGAGACTCCTTAGATGTCCTTTCCACCTTTTTGTTCAGTTCTGGTAGAGAAAAAACACTGGTTAGGTAAGGCGGCCCATCACCACCTTGTGGGTTTGTCCTTCTAAGGCTCCCTTGAACTTCACTGCTGCGTAGTGGAGACCCGAGGATCTCCCGGTCGACCCCCACAAGATGCTCTGTGTTGAACCTGACGTTCCCACGGCCCAAACAGGCAAACAAATGGCGTCCCTTGGAAAGTATCAGTGTAGCCTGGCTAGAAGCCTGGCTAGAAGCTCGGCAGAAGGCTAGGAGTAGGAAGTACGACGGGGATAAGTCTAGCGGCTGCACCCAAACAAAATCGGGGTGTCCACTGCACCTGCAAACCCCACGCGCGCCTCGGCTTGGCCCCCTGCACCCCAGCCGGCTGCCCACCCTGGAGAGGCTGCCTGGGGGGCCCCAGTGTGTGGGTGTGTGGAGCAGGGGTTGGCGGCCGCTACCAGGGAGGCGGCGAGCGAGGCTGGGGAGGGGGGCGCGGCTGGCGGTGGCGCGGTCCAGGGGGAGGCGGGCGGAGGGAAGGCGCTGCCGCCGCCGCCGCCGCCTTACCCGCGGCGACACAGACGCCGGGAGCGGCCGAGGCGGTGAGTCGCAGCGCCTTCCCTCTGCTTCTCGGGAGCCGGAGCGGAGCCGGAGTTGCAGCCGGGCGGGTGTGCGGGGGCGAGGGNTATTCTCTCTCTTTAAATGTGCTTAGGAGAGTGGGCTGTGAGGAGTGTGGACTTTGCAGTCAGACTGCTGGATATGAATTCTGGTTGGGACATGAATAGCCCTCAGGCTGAGGGCTCCTTGCTTAATCTCTCTGTGTTTCCTGATCTGTGATGTGAGGTTGACAAATACTAGAGAGCAGAGACATTGCTTTGCCGACAAAGGTCTGTATAGTCAAAGCAATGGTTTTTCCACTAGTCAAGTATGGATTTGAGAGTTGGACCATAAAGAAGGCTGAGCACCGAAGAATTGATCCTCTCGCATTGTGGTGCTGGAGAAGACTCTTGAGAGTCCCAGGGACTCAAGGAGCTCAAACCACTCAATCCTAAAGGAAATCAACCCTGAATATTCATTGGAAGGACCGATGCTGAAGTTGAAGCTCCAATACTTTGGCCATGTGATGTGAAGAGCCTACTCACTGGAAAAGACCCTGGTGCTGGGAAAGATTGAGGGCAGGAGAAGAAGGGGGTGACAGAGGATGAGATGGTTTTTTAAATTTTAAATTATATATATTATATTGAAGTATATAGTTGACTTATAAAGTTTGAACTCATTACTCTTATTGCATTTGTTGATGTCTGTAGGTTTCTGTCAGTTCTTATTGTCACTGATTTAGTTTATAACCTCACCACTTCTTGCCTGAATTGCTCCAGTTGCCTTCACACTGGGCTTCTTGCTCCGAATCAGGACACTTTTGCTTCAGTCGATTCTCTAAATTGCAACTAGAAGGCTTGCTTTGAACGACCCTATACACGAGACAGCCAAAGAGACACAGATATAAAGAACAGACTTTTGAACTCTGTGGGAGAAGGCGAGAGTGGGAGGATTTGAGAGAATAGCATTGAAGCATATATATTACTATATGTGAAATAGATGGCCAGTCCAAATTCAGTGCACGAAACAGGGCACTCAAAGCCGGTGCACTGGGACAACCCAGAGGGATGGGATGGGGAGGGAGGTGGGAGGGGGGTTTGGGATGGGGGACACATGTACACCCGTGGCTGATTCATGTCAATGGATGGCAAAAACCACCACAAAACTGTAAAGTAATTAGCCTCCAATGAAAATAAATAAATTAACTAAAAAAAAGAAAACTTGCTTTGAAAACAAAAATCTAAGCCAGTCACCCAGCCTAATTCCTTCAGAGGTTTTCTGTGGTTTTCAGGGTAGAGTTTGGACTCCAAGACCTTCGTGACTGTACACTCGTCTCCTTGCCAGCTTCATCTCCCAAGCCTCCCTGTGTGTAGCCTTGACTCAAGTCACTGAGTCTCAGCACCTGCCATTTTCCCATCCCCTGCTCAGCTGCAGTGACGTTGCCTTCCTGCAGACCTCTGGGTACCCGCCTCCTCCCCAGCTGACCGAGCTACCCTTGTTTCCTGCTGCAGCTGCACCACACACATACCCCTCTTATCACTCTGCATCACCTACATAGATCTCCCCTAGCTGCAAGGGCCTGGACAGGTGGATTGTTATTATATAAGTAATTGTTGGATGAATAAATGAACATCAGTCAACCAGTTCCTAGCTTCCCAGGTGGCTCTAGTGGTAAAGAATCCACCTGCCAGTGCAGGAAACAGAGGAGACAATCCCTGGGGCAGGAAGATCCCCTGAAGAAGGGAACGGCACCCACTCCAGTCTTCTTGCCGGGAGAATCCCATGGACAGAGGGGCCTGGCGGGCCATACTCCAGGGGGTTGCAGAGTCAGACACGACTGAAGCGACTTAGCAGGCATGCACAAAGCCAGAAGCAAATGTAGAAAATAATAGAGAGGAAGACCAAACCAATCTTTATACATACTTCTCTGCAATAAAAAAAAAAGGTTTGGAAAATATTAAGGAATCAAAGTTCAGTCGCTCAGTCATGTCTGACTCTTTGTGACCCCATGGACTTCAGCATGTCAGCCTTCCCTGTCCTTCACTATCTCCCAGAGTTTGCTCAAACTCATGTCTGTTGAGTCAATGATGCCATCCAACCGTCTCCTCCTCTGTCATCCCCTTCTCGTCCTGCTTTCAATCTTTCCCAGCATCAGGGTCTTTTCCGATGAGTTGGCTCTTCACATCAGGTGTCAAAGTATTGGAGTTTCAGCATCAGTCCTTCCAATGAATATTCAGGGTTGATGTCCTTTAGGATATACTGGTTTGGACAGCAAGGAGTTGCTGTCCAAAGAACTCAAAGGCTGGTCAAAATAAATGTGGTAGACTCTCGTGAAACCATTTCAGAGATTTTTTTTTAATTGTAAGGGGTCAGACTGGCAATGGAGAAATGTAGTCATTCGAGCTCTTTCCTTACTGTCATCAGGTTGGCTGTGAGGAATGGGGGTTCGGCTGTCTGAGGGGTGTGCAATGAAGTGGGTCCTGAAGGTAGAATGAAGGTCACTACATGCATGGGCTTTGGGGCCCTTCCTGGGAGTGTAGCTTCCCCCTAGAGAGTGGGTGTCAGCCTGCCCTCGGATTGGTATGATGAGAACAGAAACTCTCCCGTCATCAAAGCTCCTCTGTACTTTTCAGACAATTCGGTGGGTTCTGTGGGTGTGCTTCTGCCTGAGGCGGCATTTCCAAGCGCTCCTGGACTGAGCTCCCAGGAGCCCTGCAGAGGTAAGACGGCGTGTGGATCTCTGGGACAGCCCCAGAGTCTGATTTCACGGCTCCAGAGCAGGGGGTTTTGTAAACTGAAAGATCTAAAAATGCTTTTTAAGGTTTTTAAAGGGTTGAAAACACAACACATCAAAACACAAAGAAGAATATGTAATGGAGACCACGCCTAAAATACTTACTACAGAGTTCTTTACAGAAAAACTACCAGCTGCTTGTCTTAAGCTAAAACAGTTGGCTTCATTTTGCCTATCATCTTTGATAGATTGGTCGTGGCTGCCTGGAGAGCTGGGGTGAAGAGGAATCCAAGGCTGGGTCCAGGCTCAGTAGGAAAGAGTGCTGTGGTCAATTCATGATGTCTGTCAGGGTGTGGGATTATTCAGTAATGACAGCCAGGCTTGGTCCTCACCATCCCTCTCTCTCTATCACTATGATTGAATATCCCAGCATTCCTTACAGTGGCAGACTGTGGCCTTTGGCTCTGATTGAGCCCCATGCCTGTTTTTGTGGCTGGAGTTCCACGCCAGTCTAGAGCTTGGGCTTGGTTGCAGGTTTCATCACTGAGCCACAGGCTAAGAAGTAGGAGCAAGGGTGTTTCTCCAGCAGAACATTGTTATACTGTCTCCAGAAGACTGATCCATAGAGTTTGGATTGAAAACCAATAGACATTCACTTACAATAGTGTCAGTATTCCCACTTAATTGATGAGGGAAATGGGCTTAGGGGCACTCAGTAACTTGCTGGAGGGTACATGGCTGGCAAACAAAGGAGTTCTGACTTGAAACCCATAATTGATGCAATTAGTAGGGTTATTTGTGACAATTTAAAGTGAGTTTAGCCTGAAACTCTATTCTTTTCATTTCTGAAAATATAGGTAGATAATGTGAAGAAATGTTAAGTACTGACTGGCTGGAAGACTCAAAAAGAAAAGAACATGGACATCTTTGGCTAGATATTTACTCAGTTATCCGATTCAACTAATATTTTTGAGGAGTTTTTCTGCGCAACTTTTTGTTAGGTTCTAGGGATTCAGCTGAATATGAGCTAGTTCCCTATCTTGAAGGAATTTGCATTCCAGCTTGAAAGTGCAGGAGATAACAAGGGAACAAATTGCTAGAAGAAAGGGTATGTGGCGGGGAGGTACAGGAGCTACGCCCCCTTGATGGGGACAGTGATCTTCCAGTTTGGTATCCCGGTGTAGTTTGTGCAATAGGTGAGCAATATTTCTGAAATACATTTTAAAATTATGGTTAAAACACAGAGCATAAAGTGTACCATTTTAACCATTTTTAAGCGTACAGGTTTGTGGCATTAAGTGCAACTGTCGCCAGTATGCGTCTCCAGAACTTTTTCATTTTCCCAAACTGAAACTCCATACCCGTTAGACAAAAGCGTTTCCTTTCTGCCTGCCCACTAGTGCCTGGCCACCACCCTTCACTCTGCTTTCTCTTTCTATGGATTTGACTACTTCAGATGCCCTACGTAAGTGAAATCATACCATCGTTGTCCCTTTGCGACTAGCTTATTTCACTTAACGGATCTTCAGGATTCACTCATATTGTAGCATGTGTCAGAATTCCTTTCTTTTTATAGCGGAATTGTATGGATATACCACATTTGTTTGTCCATTTTTCTGTCGAGACACGTGTATGACTTCCGTCTTCTGGCTATTTTGAGTGACCCTGCTATGAACATAAACCCTACAAAAGGTTTATCAGCCAGAGTCCTACTGCACAGCAGATGACACTCTCAAAAGGGTATATAACTGGGGACTTCCCCGGCGGTCCAGTGGCTAAGACTCTTCGCTTCCACTGCAGGGGTCATGGGTTTGATCCCAGGTTGGGGAACTAAGATCCTGCAAGCTGCAGAGCACAGCCAGAACAACAAAAAAGGTGTAGCTGAAAAAACCTAAATGAAGGGACTATAGTAGGTGTCCCTGCTTAACCTTGGTTTTGCTTTCTAAGGGTTCAGTTACTGGTGGTCAACCATGGTCTGAATATATTAAGTGGAAAATTCTGGGAATAATTCAAATCACATGATGTTCTGAGTATTGTGATGAAATCTCACGTTGTCCTGCTCCAACCCTGCCCAAGACAAGGCGAATCCCTTTGTCCAGAGAATCCCGTTCATTAGTCATTAAGAAGATCCACTGCCATGGTATCTTGGTGCTTGTATTCAAGTCACCCATATTTTCTTTAATAATGACCCTAAAATGCAACAGTAATGATGCTGGGAATTCGGGTATGCCAAAGATAAGCTGTAAGTGCTGCCTTTAAATGAGAGGTGAATGTTCTTGACTTAACAAGGAAAGAAAAAAAATCTTATGCCAAGGTTGGTGGGATTTATGGTAAGATGAATCTTCTATCCAGGAAATTATGAAGAAGGAATTCATGCTAGTTTTTAAAAATTTATTTATTTTTAATTGAAGGATAATTGCAATATTGTGTTGGTTTCTGTGGTACATCAACACAGACCAGCCAGAGGGATACATATGTCCACTCCCTCTTGAGCCTCCTCCCACCTCCCACCCCAGCCCACCCCTCTAGGTTGTCACAGAGGCCCAGTTGAGTTCCCTGAGTCACAGAGCGAATTCCCACTGGCTGTCTGTTTCACATATGTTAGTGTGTATGTTTTTGCTGTTGTACCTCAAACTGCAAAAGTTATGGCACCAGTGCATGATAAATGCTTAGTTAAGATGGAAAAGGCATCAGATTTGTACAATAAGATATTTTGAGAGAGGGGAAGAGAGCACACTCACATAATTTTATTACAATATATTATTATAGCTGTTCTATTTTATTCTTGTTAATCTCTTACTGTGCCTAACATAAATTAAGCTTTACCGTAGCTATGTATGTATGTATATATGACTGAATGGAATAGCTATGTATGTACAGGAAGAATCATAGTAAATACAGGGTTCAGGATTATTGTGGTTTTAGGCATCCACTGGGGTCTTGGAATGTATTCCCCATGGATAAGAGGGGACTACTGTGTTCGGAAAGTTGCGGGTTACGTTAAGGGAAATCACACAGACTGGCTAGACAAGTGTGCAGGCCTTTACTACCCAGCCCTAAAAGGGCGACATAAAAAAGAGCAGTTTCTGGAACTGCTCTTCAGCAGAATACAGCAACTTGCAGGCTGTGGCCTGGCCGGGAGGCACCAGGTGAGTAAGTCTCAGCCCCTCTTTTCTCCACGCTGCTGGTGTCCAATTGGGCAAACCATCCAGAAGCCGGAGGGCTGGAAATGTGAGGACTACCTTTTTCATAGCAGTCAGCCTCTCAGGGCTGAGAGCAGAGTGGAGAAGGGAGGAAGGTGGGTCTGGAGGGACAACGCAGGGGGACGTCAGCACCAGGGAGCCTTGCGGTTATCCTTTACAGGCAAGGGAGCATCAGGAGGCTGAGGGACTATCCTCGATTGGTAGCTAGTGAGTTGTGGAGCTGGGATTTCAACCCATCGACATGTTTTTCTTCTGTACATCCAGTCGGTCCTGAAATGTTAGGGTTTTCAGAGTCCTGTGTGTTTTGATTCTTTGATAATAATCTGATTTGCTCAACTGTCAAAATGTAGAGTGACTGCTCAGAAATCACCTCCCTGCCTTTCTTTTCCTAAATAACAACATGTATTTGGTAGATAGGTTTCATAGCTGATTGGTTATGTTTCAATAATAAATATGATTAGCTTTCTGTACAGTTAATGAGGGTGACAATATGTCCTTGAAACACACATGAAAAAGACACAAGTTTGTTTTGTTTTACCTTTAACTGAAGGCTTCAAAAGAGTTGACAGTGTAACCTGACTACTTAAACATTAATGAGATTTCAGCCTCATTGGAAGAAAGAGTGTTGAGGATAAGGGAGGTGGTAGTTCCCTCCCTGCTATTCTGGTGCAGAGGGCAGAGTCTAGCTTGGCTGATGGGCGTGGGGTGAGGTGGGTGTGAGCCCATCTCTCCTGGGGCATGACTCGAGGGGCTGTCTAGCCAGAAAAAGCTCTGTGGGAGCCTGATTATTATGGTTTCCAAATACGTGAAGTACTGTGTTGGGGAAAAGACCTATTCTGGGGCCAGAACTAGGCTCACTGTGAAAACAGCCAGCTGCTTTGCAAGGCCTCATATTTTGCATTCCGCGAGGTTGCGAGGCTGAGGCCACGGTGAGAGAGGTGGCTGAGGGCTTGTATTAGTTTCCTGTGGCCTCTATAACAAATTACCACAAACTGGGTGGCTTAAAATAATAGAGCTTCATTTTCTCACCGTTTTGGAGGCCAGAGGTCTGACATCAAGTTATCAGCAGCGCCAGGCTTTTTCCAGAGGCTCTGGAGGAGAGCGTGTTGCTTTCTTCTCGTTTCTGGTGAATTTCGGCGTTTCTTGGTTTGAAGCTGTATCACCTCTTCTTCTGCCTCCATGATTACCTGGCCCCCTCCTCTCCTCTGTGTGTCCCTTATAAGGACATTTGTCATTGCATTTAGGGCTCACCTGGATAGGAATTCTAGATAATTTGTTTCCCCCAGTTTTACTGAAAAATGCTGACATACGTCACTGTAAATCTAAGGTGAACAGCAGGATGGTTGGATTTACATGTAGTGTGAAATGATCTCCAGAAAGGTTCAGCTAGCATCCATCATCTCATATAGATAGAATTAAAAGAAAGAAGAAAAGAAAAAAATGTTTCCCCTTGTGATGAGAACTCTTAGGATTTATTTTCATTTAACATCTTTCCCATACATCATCCAGCATCATACTGTATATTCTGCCCCTACTTATCTTATAACTGGAAGTTTGTACCTTTTGAGCATCTTCCTCCAATTCCTTCTTCCCCCATCCTCTGCCTCTGGAAACCACAAATCTGATCTCTTTTTTAAATGAGTTTTGTGGGGTTTAAAAAATTTGTTTGTTCTTAGATTGCACATGTAAGTGATATATAATATTTGTCTTTGTCTGATATTTTATTTAGCATAATGCCTTCAAGGTCCAACCATGTTGTTGCAAATGGTAGGATTTTTCTCCTTTTTTATGGCTGAGTAATATTCCATTGTGTATATATACCACAGCTTCTTTATCCATTCATTATCAGTTGAATAGGTTGTTCCCTTGTCTTGGCTATTGTAAATAATGTTGCTGAGAAGATGGGGTTGCAGATGCCTTTCTGAGTTAGTAGTTTCATTTTCTTTGGATTTATTCCCAGAAATGAAATTGCTGGATCATATGGTAATTCTATTTTTAACTTTGGAAGATCTTTCATTCTATTTTCCATAGTGGCTGTTGTTGTTGTTTATTGTTCAGGTACCAAGTCGTGTCAACTCTTGGGACGTCATGAGCAGCAGCATGCGAGGCTCCCCTGTCCTTCACTATCTCCTGGAGTTTCTCAAATTCATGTCCATTGAGTCAGTGATGCCATCTAACCATCTCATCCTCTTTCACCCCCTTCTCCTCCTGCCCTCAACCTTTCCTGGCATCAGGATCTTTTCCAATGAGTTGACTCTTCTTATCAGATGGTCAGAGCTCCAGTTTATAATCCCACCAATAGTATACGGTGGTTCCCTTCATTTTCTTCACATCCACATCAGCATTTGTGATCTCTGGTCTTTTTACTGATGACCATTCTAACAGTGGTGAAGTGCCATCTCATTATGGTTTTAATTTGCATTTGGCAAGATGATCTTATTTCAAGATCCTCAACTTTATTACATCTGCAAAGACCCTTTTTACGAATAAGATCACATCCACCTGTTCCTGGTGCTACGATGTGGACACACCTTTAGCGGGGGGTCCACCATGCGCCCCATGACAGCCCAAGTGTACACGGTAACTCTTGATCCTCTGATTCTGTCACGATGCCCATAGATTTAGTTCCTATCAGTTCCTCCCCCTGGATCTTATACATGCTTTTGATTTGATCTATTGAAATTTTATTTTAACTTTAAATGACAAAGCAAACAAAATTCTTAGAATCTGTGCCATCACTTCTTTCTGAAATGAAGGGGTGAGTGAAAAAGGCCGTCAAAACCCAGTTCGAGCTTTGTCTTTGCTGGAAATTTTCTGTGCTTTGCTTTGTCCAGTGGCCTTGGAGGAAGTGAATGGGTGAAGAGCAGCCACTGGGCCTGTTCTGGCTTCTCACCTGGGGTTGCAGGATGCTTTTAAAATTGTAATTGCTCAGATGTTAGTATCTTTCAGGAACTTGAAGCAGAATAAGTAAAGGTTCAAGGTTTAGTTTTTTAGAAGGCATCGGCTTAGAAATGTGGTTTGTAAATGCTGCCAGCCCATCAACAAGACTTTTAGGCATGTGTTTTCAATACTGAGCCCGAAACTGGGGCCTGTGTACACCAGGCACACAGGATGAAGTCGAGGGTAACTCTGGCCATTACCAGGATAATTAGATAACTATAACTCATCAAGTGGACTGTATCAAGAGAGTCTACACCCCAGGGTGTAGATTATTCTGTTTGTTTGTGTGTATTAATCACTTTAACCGGGTAAGAGCCAAACTTACCAAACAGACCCTCTGTGTTATGGGGAGGTAGCTGTAATATGGGGAGGTGTTTCTTTCCAGGGGGCAGTGAATTTTGGCTGCAGTAAAGAGAAAGAGGAAAGGAAAAGAAGGTAAACTGTCCCTTCACGTTATTATGTTATGTATTCTGCTGTAACACTGTTACTCTAGTTAATATTAATTTATGATTTGTTTGCTTTGAATAGTATATCTGAAGTACTGAGATACTTAGAATGTTTGGTCTCACCAGTTGAACAAAATGGTTTGCCTTGCACACGACTGGATACACAGTTTATGAGGCCCAGTGCAAAAAGAAAATGGGTGGCCCTTGTTAAAAAGTTATAAAGAATTTCAAGATGGTATCAGTGAGCCTTAGACCAAGCCAGGGTTCTTCTGAGCATAGGGCTCGCATGACCGCACAGGTCACCTGCCCATGAAGCTGGCCTGGAGTCACATAGATGCTTAGACTGGCATCTTCCAACTTATTGGCATCTTCTTGACCCCCAAAGAGGGACCAGGCCAGGTGAAGCAGATGCTCCTGTATGGACAAGGACAGTGAGCAGGCTAGCCATCTCTAGTCTCCTCCGCGTCTCTCTCCTCCCTTATCCACCTGCCTCTGTGCCCTGAGAGGCTGGTGTCTATCACCAGTATCAATGTCCATCCTTGACTTCTGATTTCTAGTGTAATTCAGCCTCTGGGGAGTCCAGCCACTGCCGGGAGTGGGAGGGGAGAGGGAGGTAGAGAAGTTATTTCCTGAGTTCCCTCCTGCTGGCTTCGTGCTGCAGAGTGGCTGATCTGTTGCCCAAGGCCACACCTCCATCCAGCCAGCCTTTCCCTACCGCTGTCCTCTTCGGGTGCCTTGAGTCACTCCTCCCCTGTGGCCCTCAGGCCTAGGATGGTCATGCTCCCTGCTCTTGCGAGCCTAGCGTTCACTGCTTTCTCGAACCCTTCCCTGCCATCTTCTCGCTAGCCTCCTTCCTAGGATCCTTCCTGGAATCACAGAGACCTCTGGGCCCTAACAGAGCTGGCAAGCCTCTGCCAGGGCTGGACCACAGCTTGCACTGCTGCGGAGCTGAAAGAGCGGCTGATGGCTCTGATAACACGTGACTGCTGCATCAACTCCTGGGAAGGCAGGGCAGTCAGCAAGCAGTGTGTCCGCACCGCAGTGGTGGAGGACATGTGCCGGGAGGCAGGCGTATGAATCCTCTGGCATCATGTTGGGTGAGTCATCTCATCTGCAAAATGAGCATAATGATAGTTCTGGGCATGCACTGCCTGCTCTGTAGTAGGTGTTCATGAGGTCTGGTGGCTTTTACCATTAGTCCTCTGGAGTGTCCCCTCGAGGAGATGCGCTGTGTACCTTGCCTCTGATCTGAACCAAGGTGCCACAGCCTCCCCTTACACCCATGATGATCAGGTTTCACTGGTTCCCTGTTGTTTCGAGTTATTTCTGTCTATTTCAATGAGATGGCAGTGTTTTGGAGGCTGGGGATTCTATTTCCAGAATTGTCTTGATACTAATCTAAGTTTCCAACTTGGTAGCTAGCACATCATTAAACAGTTAAGAAATATGTCTGGGCTAAATATAGTGACCATATAGTTTATTGTTCACACCAGGACACTTTTGAGTGTGAACAAGGACAGCTTTTTTAATGTTCATAACAAAACAACAGGCACAAACACTGATGTCCTAGGTAATCCAGGCAAACAGGGACATGTAATACTCCTAGTTAAGTGAGCCCTACGATAGTCTTCCAAACAGGTTTTAAAGTTTGCCAGGCTACGCTCTTTTGTGTTGGTCTGCCTTTGGTTTATGAAGCAAAAACTTGAGATTTCCATGACATAGAAAGAATGTGCTTGATGCGCCTAGTAGGTTCTTTTCTAAACGATTTCTTACTGGAGTGTAGTTGTTTCACAGTGTTGTGTTAGTTTCTGCTGAGCAGCAGAGTGAAACAGCCACAGTGAATCAGCTCTGCGTACACATATATCCCTTCTTTTCTGGATTCTCTTCCCATGTAGGGCATCACAAAGCATGGAGCAGAGTTCCCTGGGCTATGCATTAGTTATCAGTTTTATATACAGTGAACACTGCTAGTAGATTCTTGGCCCAAATTTGAGACCACAGGTCAGGACTGCTCATACAAATAGAGGCCTGCTTTTATACTTTATGATTCTACTTGATATTGGGCACTTACTTACAGAACTTTCTTCTGTACCTACTTTCGCTCCCCCTATTTAGTCTCCTAATTTTTGTTCTTCTTGGACAAAAATAGTGATCATTTACGTTTAAAAGATGGCAAAACAGATTCATATACATATATTTTTCTGAACATCTCTGTCTTTGTATTTCTGGTTGCCTAGGTGACATTTCCAAGAGAATGTGTGCTAATCTGCTATTATTAAAGTAGCGATAACATTATTAAATAGCCTATTTTTAGGCGGTTGTATACCTTTCTTTTCCCTTCACCAGACTATGTAATTGGTTTATTTTTTTCTGTTTCCATTATTGGAAGGCCATGTATAGCTTCCTTCCTCTGGTTCTAATTTGAGGGTTGATTAACTTTTTGAAAATTGACACAGTAGTTCAGTACCTTCTCCATTCAGCATTACTGAGTCTGTACTGATGAATGGTTAGATGGATTCATTGACTCAATGGACATGAGTTTGAGCAAACTCTGGGAAATGGTGAAGGACAGGGAAGCCTGGTGTGCTGAAGTCCATGGGATGGCAAAGTGTCGGACACAACCCAGCGACTGAACAGCAACAACGAAGTCTGTATTGATTGTCTGCTTGGTTAGTTGACACCAGTTATTTTTCCTACAGGTTGTCCAAGCCAGGCTTGGCCAAGGATTTTTGGTAGAAGAGAAGGGGGATACGGAGGCAGTCTGTAGCTCCATAGGGGACAGAGCCCATCTCCGGAGCTGGATTAACCTGGCTTCAGTCTTAGTACTGTCGCTTGCCAGCTGTATACCTGGAGCTGGTATCTTAGTAACAACTGTGTGGGGCAGGGTCCCGCTTCCTGGGGCTGCTCTGAAGCTTAAGAAGGGTAGGTGGGCACCACGTGTGAGTGTGAGGTGCAGCTTCTCACAGGGGCACTTGGGCTGCTCTTCAATATCCAAGGTGCAAGTACACCACCTTCATTTCAGACCAGAAGTTAAAAATACTCAAATATACTAACGAGGTAAATTAGGGAGATCCTTACATTCTTTTTCTAAAAATTACTTGTTTGTTTGGCTGTGCTGGGTCTTAGTTGTGGCACGGGGGATCCTTTAGTCGTGACATGTGGGATCTAGTTCCCTCACCAGAGATCGAACCTGGGCCCCCTGCATTGGGACCCTGGCGTCTTAGCCACTGGACCAGGGAAGTCCCTATATTCTTTGCTAAAATGGTTTTTGTTTTAGTAAACATTTCAGAGAATTTCCTTTAATGGTGAACACACCACTGCGTGTGCTTTTTCTAGTATTGAAATTAAAAATCTAATTTACCCTCATACTTTTAGGGATATAACTGTAGTATTATTACTATAATTCAAAGGCAGTAGAGTTGATATTTGGGTTATTCACATAATTTACCATTTATGTAATGTATATATGACATATATCTGTGTAGTAAGGGATTTTGAATGCTTATCTGGTTGTTATATGCACTTGGAAGGGAAATATTTAGCTTGATTAAGTATTAGGGCCTGAAAAACTGCCAATAGGGATCTGAGATTATTAATTTGGATTTTATGGCAAGTTTGAGAAGTGGGATGGACTTTCAGTTCAGTTCAGTCACTCAGTCGTGTCCCACTCTTTGCGACCCTTTGGGATAGACTTTAATCTGTAGTTATTTAAAATGATTTAATATTGGAGTGTCATCCTGGCTGGAGTTCTTTTGGTTCTCACTCTTTTGCATTGTTATTTTATTTTGATTCATAGATTTATCGTTTACTAAGCAGATTTATCAGATTTGACGAATGAGGCAGATTGCTGAATCATTGCCCTGGAGTTTGTCTTGCTACCCTTGAAGACAGGGGAAGGAGGGAGGAAACAGATGTACGGACAGAAACACACACACACACAGATACACACACACTTCTCTTTAGACTTGTGACCTAAAATTTCTAATAGGATATTTAAAGTAAGAGCTCTTTGATGGGATTTTGCTCTGTGACTTGTCGGAAGAGAAAGATTGGGATGTGGGAAGTCTGTGATGCTGAGTTCCCATCACCTCACCCTTTGGAAGATATGACAGCCTTTTCCATATGAGATGAAAAGGCAAGTGGTGAGAATCAGAAGTCAAGTCTGACCTCTGAAGTTTCTGGGGAAAGCAACAGGAAGACTGCGCCTTGTAGTTTTCTAATCCAGGAACTTAAAGAATATGTTCCCCAGAGCTTGGGTGCTGTTTCCTTCATACCATAGTCCTCATCATTATAGAAGAAAGGCATTCTCATGAAATAAAATGTGAAGATTATAGAAAATTATAAAGAAGAAATAATAATCCATATAGTCAAAGGCAAAGTTAATATTTGGACATTCATTATTTTGGGGAGAGATTTTTCTTAGTTGCATAGTCATGTTTGTATATAATTTTAAAATTATTTTTAGTTTAACTGTATACTCCAAGCTCTGATATTGTGATATAATAAGAAATATATGTTTGGTCTTTGCTCCCAGTTGCAACCTCCCAGGTTGCAAAACACCACAACCTGCTGGGAGGGTGGCATGCTTGGAGAGAGCTTGGAAGCGCCGCACCCCTTCCCCGGCACCTTCGGGTACACATCTCTTCTGCTCCTTACTTGTTTGTTTTTCCAACAGTTTGATACTCTAATAAGTAAACTTTTCTTGAGCTCTGTGAGCTCTTCTAGCAAATTATTAAACCTGAGGAGGGGGTCTTAGGAACCCCTGATCTATGGCTGATTGGCCAGGAGTACAGATGACACCCTAGGACTTGCAGCTGGTGTTTGAGGTGGAGAGCAGTCTTGTGGAACTGAGTCCCTCCCCTGAGGGGTCTGCAGTAACTCTGGGCCATTAGTAGTGGCACCTGAGGACTAGGACACCCAGTTGGTGCCCAGAGGGTTAGAGAATTGCTTGGTGTGGGAAAAACCCTCACACATTGGTGTCAGAAGTGAAGTATTGAGAGTAAAAGAAAATTCCTTTTCCAGAGATTTTACACTTTATTTTATATTCTTTGCAGATAATATGGAATTGGTCATATACTATTCCACTGACTGGATATACCACCGGTTACTTAAGCATTCCATGATTGCTCGTTTGATAACAAATCTAAATTTGTTTTTGCTATTGTCACTTTTGTACAGTAACTTTTACTCGATGTGAGGTTATATCCTAGGATATATTTCCAGTGGATTTAATAGGTTGAAATTTTGAACATTTAAGAAGATAAAAGATGTCCTAGCACTCTTTATTGAATGATATTGTTTATTTAACTTTCCATAAAACAAGTGTCTTTTCTTATTTGTGCATTTTTTTTTCCAAGTTAAAACAATGTTATTATAATCAGAAGGGTCTTTCCTCAGGAAAGAAGATTTTACATTTAACTGATAGTTATACTGAGGATAACCTGGTCCCTTCAGGTCCTAGATCTTTGCCTTGTAACTTGACGGTCACAATACTGTCCATGGGTGTAGTCTGAGCAGCTCCGCACTAATGAGTTCTCACCCACCTCTACTGCATTGCCAAGAGACGGTAGGGCCACAGACATAAATCTCATCTTAAATGTGAAGCGGTCAAACAAATCTCAGGACTCATTCAGAGTTATTCCTGGTTTCCAGTCTGATAGTTCATTCTTTTTTATGAGTCTTAGCTGTTCTGCTCTTCCTTCTGAATCTGCTTTAAAGTGATAAATTTATCTTTGAAACTTGAGGTGTGTTTGGCTAGTTTGATTACCACGTAGGGAATCTCAGGAAGGTCATATATGCTTAGAAATGAAGGCTCTTCCAGGACCATTATTAATATTACTTTTTTAAGCAAATATTTATTGTGTGTTGCTTTGTCCAAGACACAATGCCAGGGGACATCCCTGGTGGTCTAGTGGTTAAGATTTTGCCTTCCAGTGCAGGGGGTGTGGGTTTGATCCTTGGTCAGGGAGCTAAGATCCCTGGTCAAGGAGCTCGGCGAAAAAACTAAAACAAACAAACAAACAACAACAACAACAAAAGAAGCAATGAAGACTTTTAAATCTTTTTAAACAAATTAAACATATCTTTTAATAAAAAAAGATAATGCCAAGTGTCATGGGAAATTCAAGGTGAGTAACACACTTTTCCTATCCTCAATGGATTTACACTCCTTTCTTTAGTACTGTTTTAGTTACTTTTATTTAACTGTGTTCTCTACTAAAGGCTATCAATATTTTGTGTTGCACTTGCTCCACTGTCTGGAAACCCTGGGGAAGATGTTTTTTTATCTCGCAAGTCTTGAGAGTAGAGTGCATGGAATGTTGTATCTTATTCAGGGAACTCCTGTGAGGTGCTTAACACGCCTGAGGACTTGACTGATGCATATTTTATGAGCTAAGACAGACCCGGAGGTCTTGCAGTATCTGTGTTACACTTTTCGGTCCCAGCTTCTCTTCCTTTGGGCATTTAGGTTACTCATGTGTTCAACCAGGATCTAAAAATAAACCTAGAAACTTTGAGAGTTTTTTTTCTTCTTCTTTCTTGGCTGATTGATGTGTGTTTTCGTGTCTCCCAAACTGCACTCTGTTACTATTTACTTTTGCATTATGTATAGCACTTAGCAACCAACAGTGGAAATGAAAGTTAAGAGCACAGCCAGTCCTGGCCGAGCTGGAGGAATCAGGCAGCTGAGGCCTCGGAGAGTTCTCCTTCCCTCCCCCATCCCTGTGAGTCTGTGGCCCTGGGGCCCGCCTTGCTGGCCTCAAGTTCCTGCTTTTGCCTTCTTGGCTGGTGGCCAAGTGGGGACCAGACAGAGGGACAGGAAGGACCTCTCTTGCCCCTGCCCTTACCCCTCTGGGTTCCCTTGTCTGGTCAGCGTGGGTGGGGTGAGTGCCTTCACCCCAGGAGGGCAGGCCCTGGCCACCACTGACATCTTGGCACCTATGACAGTGCCATAGGGTGGGAAGGATGGTAGCGCTGTGTCTTATTTGGAAGGTCCAAAGTTGTGTCTGGGCCGTGCAGGGCCCGCAGGACAAAACTCTGTGATTCTTGGGGAAATCTGAGGTTAGCACGGCTCTGTTAGGGTGACCTCAGGCAGGGTTTAGAACATTGTTCTTGGAGAATACTTCCTGCAGTCTGAGTGCTCCAGGTTAGGGAGAAACTTAGCACATGATCAGCCGGTAAGCTGAGGGACTGATTATTACCTTTTGGCGAAGAATGGCAACCCACCCCAGTATTCTTGCCTGGAAAATCCCATGGACGGAGGAGCCTGGTAGGCTACAGTCCATGGGGTCACAAAGAGTCGGACACGACTGAATGACTTCACTTTTTCTTTTTTTCTACAAAACCAAATACACCAGGGTCTTTGGGGCTGGCCCTTATTTTCTTTTCCTTAGAGAAATGCTGATGAAACTTCTGTTCCTTTGTCAGAACTCCTGTGTGCTTCTCATTCTTAATGCATTTGGGGGAACAGATTTGGAGAGTGTTTCTGTGAATCTTTTTTTCTGGGGAAATAAAGAAATTTTTTTTCTAAATAGGGAGTTTTTTTTTTTTTTTTTAAGATGACTTATATCACCTTTCTTTAGCAAAATCCATTTTTTTTTAAAAGCAGGAAGGCACAGATCAGCAGTGCAGAATGATTAAACACACTTATTTAGAAAAGGAACAAAGTCTGTACAGTTGCTTGTGTAATTTTCACAGAAGGGACAAAACAGTTAAAGAGTAAACTCCCCCTCCCCCAACTTCTAGGTGACTTTTTTCCCAACCTCAGAAGGGGTGGGCCCACTCAGAACAGGAAGTAATCACAGGCCGGTGGTTTGAGTAATGAGAGACGGTTCTGGATTTGGCTTAGCTGAAAGCCAGGTCAGGCTACAGATGCTCTCCTACAGCATCCACATACTGCCCACAGGCACCTGCTCAACAAGAATGTGGAGCCAAAGCAATGGCTGAAGAAATGCAACAGACGAGGAGGCTGCACTGTGAGCATTTGCAGAGCGAGGAGTAGTCTGAGAAGTTGGCNGTTCAAAAGCATCAATTCTTCGGCGCTCAGCCTTCTTCACAGTCCAACTCTCACATCCATACATGACCACAGGAAAAACCATAGCCTTGACTAGATGGACCTTAGTTGGCAATGTAATGTCTCTGCTTTTGATATACTATCTAGGTTGGTCATAACTTTTCTTCCAAGGAGTAAGTGTCTTTTAATTTCATGGCTGCAGTCACCATCTGCAGTGATTTTGGAGCCCCCCAAAATAAAGTCTCCATCTATTTCCCATGAAGTGATGGGACCGTATGCCATGATCTTCGTTTTCTGAAGGTGAAGTCTCTCAGTCGTGTCTGACTCTTTGTGACCCCGTGGACTGTAACCTACTAGGCGTCTCCGTCCATGGGATTCTCCAGGCAAGAATACTGGAGTGGATTGACGTTTCCTTCTCCAGGGGATCTTCCTGACCCAGGGATCGAACCCGGGTCTCCCGCATTGGAGGCAGATGCTTTAACCTCTGAGCCACCAGTGCTTTAGGCCAACTTTTTCACTCTCCACTTTCACTTTCATCAAGAGGCTTTTTTGTTCCTCTTCACTTTCTGCCATAAGGGTGGTGTCATCTGCATATCTGAGGTTATTCATATATCTTCCAGCAATCTTGATTCCAGCTTGTGTTTCTTCCAGTCCAGCATTTCTCATGATGCACTCTGCATATAAGTTACAGTGTTATTATCCCCATTCTGCTGAGGAGGAGCAGGCTTAGAGAATGTGTCCTAAGCATGTGGATGGTCAGCGGGAATCCAGACTCACACCCAAGTGGTCATTTGGGAACCTTATTCCCTAACCACTGGACTGCTCTGCCCCTTGAGAGGATTCTGAGCCTGTGAAGCAAAAAGCAGCTGGGTCTCCTGGGTGCCAAAACAAAGGACTGGAAAATTGGGAATGGAGTCATGATCTTTCTCAGAGGTTATATGGTCTCTGCTCAGTTGGCCCCTCCCCTTTTCTCTCCTATCTTCTTCTATCGCTTCATTTTCCTCATGGTCCCTCAATGACCAGCCCATGAGGCTGCAGCCTGGAAGCTCAGAATCTTCTGGCTGAAACTCGTAACTGAGAGTTTCCTATTGGTCTAGCTCACTGAGCCAGGCTACACAGCCATTGCCACCTGGCTAGGGAAAATATTAGCTGCCTTTGGGTTGCCTGTTCATTCCGGGTTCACTGGGGGTTGCCTTGTGCACAGACTTCTCCAGCACTATTTTCCCAAGCAGGCGATTGTGGGTAAGATTGGGAAGTTGTTCAGAGCAGGAAGTTAACATCTGGTATAAGCTCATTTTATACTTTAATACTTTTAAATACTTTAACACATTTGCTATCTTTGTAAAGTCTCAAGTCAAAAGAATCTGTATCTGTTCAGACTCTTCAGGTTGTGAATGAAAGAAACTGAATTCCAAGGGACTTAGAAAAATATCAAATTCAATTGGTTCTTAGAACTGTGTAGGCAGAAGCTTGGCTGGACCCAGGTCTGAGACAGTAACAGAAGAAACGGATCTCTTGCCGTCACGGGGCTCTGCACTCATCTGAAGTGGTTTCATCCTCAGGCAGTTGTCCTTTCATGACCTCAAGACCCCATTGGCAGCTCCAGGCTTATCTATTAGCTGAGCCGCCCCAGTGGAAAGGGTCTCTTTCTTTATAGCAGAATTTACAGCAAAATTCCCAGGTTTGAATCTCATTGCTCTGGATTGCCAGTCTCTCAACCAAACCTGGCAGCCAGGCTGATAGGTTAGGCCTGAGTCATTGCCCATTCGTGGAGAGGGGTTAAACCACCCCTTTGTTAAAACACATGAACTGAGTATGGGGCGTATAGTCTCCAGAGACAAGTGGGATGATGTTAGTACTTGAAGAAATGAGAGTGGATGCTGTTCAGACAAAAATAACCCCTGTCTACTTGGAAAGATTTTCAGGTATATCATAAATAACTGGATATCCATAATCAAGATTTGGGGGCTTAGGGTAAGCAGTCTGGGTCCCTGACTTTATATTATTTGTATGTGACAAATCCAAAGACCTAGGAAATCCAGTGTTTGGAAAGGTCTAGATCACCTATATTTTCTCAGTCATTAATCCTGAAAAATGATGCTATTAAATCAACCAAGATTATTCTTAAGGCTTACATCTTTTGAGAAAACCAATCACAGGATGGCCTTGTCTCCATTTTTTGATTAAGTCAGAGGATAAGACTTGAAGAGCTCTTGCTGGGTGCCCTCTATTTAAAGTCTAATCTGTTGTGGCATTGAAATGACTTTGGCGAAATACATAAAGGCTTTGTATAAACCTTTAGCAGTGCTAGACTCTAAGACCCAGTTTATCAAGGTAATGATTAAATTGTCCTGTTTATATATCCATGATCTTAATACCCACTGGGAAATAATTGCTTGGTTTTTAACTGTCTCATAAATCAGGAACTTCAAGGCCAGAGGAGATTAAATTAGTAGATCTCCATGCTAGCAGATGCAAGTTGAATCTATGCAACTTTGAGTCTTGAGTTTGTGTGTGTGTGTGCAGATGCAACTTTGTGCTGACAGAATTGCCATATTTCTTTGCTTACTGTACCTGCTGCAATGGTCCCAGATGTCCTTGGGAACAAATGATCAGCTGCTTTTGACTATCAAAGTTTTGCAGGCATTTGCCTCAATTTATTTTACTTATTTAAAATTTTAGGGATTGTATGGCAGTACAGTGGTTAGGACTCTTGTGTTTTCGCTATTCATGGGTTCAATCCTTGGTCAGGAAACTAAGATCTCAGAAGGCTCACAGCCAAAGAAAATTTTTTTTAATATTAGTGGGGTTAAAAAAGTTCCCTCATATGCCAAAATGTGTTTCTTCTCTCTTGACCTTCATTTAGTGGTGCAGCTATTATTTGGTTTCATACTGATTTTAAGTTTCAGTTGCAAACATCAGTGCCCATGCTGGCTAATTTATACAGAAAGAGAGTTTGTAAAATGATATTGAAGAGTTCACAGAACTTCTCAGAGGATCAGTCAGACTTGGAGGCCACGTAGCCAGGAATACTACACAGATTACACCCCTGGTAGCTCCAGCGGAGAGCCTGGTGTGGCTACCACAAAGCATAGGTCCCTCTGCACATACCACCAAGTGAGTCCTTGTGGTGGGACCCCGTCACTGTTGCCGCTGCAAGCTGGGCATCTCTCTGCCACGCTCCACCCATCCCCACCATGCTGAATTCCACATGGTGCATGCCTCTGTACCCCCGCTCTCTTCTGAGAATCTTGGCATGGAGGCTGCTGAGTGGTGGAGCCCAGGTCACATGCCTGGACTCCAGGTGCAAAGCAGTCTGGGGATGCACATTCCTGACTTCTTGGAAAGATGTGGACTCAGAAGGTAGGAAGATTCTCAAATGTGGGAGGAGTGATCGAAAAAATGCTGTGCCCACACAATGACAAATTACTACTCTTACCTCTATACCCAGTCAAGGCTATGGTTTTTCCAGTAGTCATGTATGGGTGTGAGAGTTGGACTATAAAGAAAGCTGAGCTCTGAAGCAGTGATGCTTTTGAACTGTGGTGTTGGAGAAGACTCTTGAGAGTCCCTTGGACTGCAAGGAGATCCAACCCGTCCACCTAAAAGAAATCAGTCCTGAATATTCATTGGAAGGACTGATGTTGAAGCTGAAACTCCAATACTTTGGTCACCTGATGCAAAGAGCTGACTCATTTGAAAAGACCCTGATGCTGGGAAAGATTGAGGGCAGGAGGAGAAGGGGACGACAGAGGATGAGATGGCTGGATGGCATCACTGACTCGATGGACATGAGTCTGAGTGAACTCTGGGAGTTGGTGATGGACAGGGAGGTCTTGCGGGCTGCAGTCCATGGGGTCGCAAAGAGTTGGACACGGTTGAGCAACTGAACTGAACTGAACTGAACCTCTATATACTTATTGTTCTAAAATAGTGACTGACTGACATCTAACAGTAGCCCTGCTCCCTACTGAGTACAATTTGAATGAATTCAGGAAGGACCACCCCTCCCCCCCCCACCCCCGCCCCCCATCTGGCTCNCATTGGCCTAATGCCATACTAGAGTTTCATTACTTTTCATTGAGTGGAAACCTCCACACTCACCTCTGTACTGCCTTAGGTTGCCTCATCAGTATTGGCTAAATCAGTCTCCATCCTTTCCCTGCGTGAAGGCAGGAAATGGCTCTGAAAAGCAACGATGAGTCATCTGTTGCTCAGAGGAGGAACTCACCTGCCCAAAGTCACACAGCCTGTAAGTGATTCGAACCCAAGTCCATTGCAGAGCCCGCTTCTCTAACAGCTCTGCAGGAATGTCTTTAGAGCGGCACACACTCTGAATTGAGGGTTTTCCTCATCAGTAGTATGTGTCGGAGAGATGGCTGGACCTCTCCTGAGCCCACAACACTGTCCCTCTGCTCCCTTCGAAGATGAATTCTCCAGTGTTGGTGAGGGAAGTGGCATTTACTTGTGTCTCTGCCATGGACAAGCTCCTGGTATAAATTCAGTTCAGTTCAGTCGCTCAGTTGTGTCCAACTCTTTGCGACCCCATGAATTGCAGCACACCAGGCCTCCCTGTCCATCACCAACTCCCGGAGTTCACTCAGACTCACGTCCATCGAGTCAGTGATGCCATCCAGCCATCTCATCCTCGGTCGTCCCCTTCTCCTCCCGCCCCCAAACTCTCCCAGCATCAGAGTCTTTTCCAGTGAGTCAACTCTTCCCATGAGGTGTCCAAAGTACTGGAGCTTCAGCTTTAGCATCATTCCTTCCAAAGAAATCCCAGGGTTGATCTCCTTCAGAATGGACTGGTTGGATCTTCTTGCAGTCCAAGGGAGTCTCAAGAGTCTTCTCCAACACCACGTTCAAACGCATCAATTCTTTGGCGCTCAGCCTTCTTCACAGTCCAACTCTCACATCCATACATGACCACAGGAAAAACCATAGCCTTGACTAGATGGACCTTAGTCGGCAAGGTAATGTCTCTGCTTTTGATATACTATCTAGGTTGGTCATAACTTTTCTTCCAAGGAGTAAGTGTCTTTTAATTTCATGGCTGCAATCACCATCTACAGTGATTTTGGAGCCCCAAAAAATAAAGTCTGATACTGTTTCTACTCTTTCCCCTTCTATTTCCCATGAAGTGCTGGGACTGGATGCCATGATCTTAGTTTTCTGAATGTTGAGTTTTAAGCCAACTTTTTCACTCTCCTCTTTCACTTTCATCAAGAGGCTTTTTAGCTCCTCTTTCCTTTCTGCCATAAAGGTGGTGTCATCTGCATATCTGAGGTTATTGATATTTCTCCTGGCAATCTTGATTCCAGCTTGTGTTTCTTCCAGTCCAGCGTTTCTCATGATATACTCTGCATATAAGTTAAATAAGCAGGGTGACAATATACAGCCTTGACGTACTCCTTTTCCTATTTGGAACTAGTCTGTTGTTCCGTGTCCACTTCTTTTTTTTTTTTTTTTTAAAGTCTTTATTGCATGCGTTACAATATTGCTTCCGTTTCATGTTTTGGTCCTTTTTTCTTGTTTTTGGCTACTAGGCATGTGGGATCTTAGTTCCTCTACCAGGGATCGAACTCAAAACCCCTGCATCAGAAGGTGAAGTCTTAACCACTAGACCACCAGGGAAATCCCTCCACTTCTAACTGTTGCTTCCTGACCTGCATACAGATTTCTCAAGAGGCAGGTCAGGTGCTCTGGTATTCCCATCTCTCTCAGAATTTTCCACAGTTTATTGTGATCTACACAGTCAAAGGCTTTGGCATAGTCAAGAAAGCAGAAATAGATGTTTTTCTGGAACTCTCTTGCTTTTTCCATGATCCAGCGGATGTTGGCAATTTGATCTCTGGTTCCTCTGCCTTTTCTAAAACCAGCTTGAACATCAAGGAGTTCACGGTTCACATATTGCTGAAGCCTGGCTTGGAGAATTTTGAGCATTACTTTACTAGCGTGTGAGATGAGTGCAATTGTGCGGTAGTTTGAGCATTCTTTTGCATTGCCTTTCTTTGGAATTGAAATGAAAACTGACCTTTTCCAGTCAGTTTGGTATAAACTAGGAAATGAATATTATTAGTTGCAAATAGAAGCTTTAAAGATGTTCACTGAAACTTCCAATAACATGGTTTGCTTTACAGCATAATTCATGATTAGAAGAGTTGTGTGCCCCACATATTCATATCTTAAAGCCTCTTCCCCAATGTGATGGTATTTAGATAGGTCCTGTAGGGAGATAATTAAGATTAAATAAGGGTGGGGCTCTACAACTCTGTCTTTCTGTGTGTATGCACAGAGAAAAGGCCACTGTGAGAAGGTGATAGTTTATAAGCCATTCTTCCCCTGATGTAGAAGAATACCTCACCAGAAACCAGCTCGGCTGAAATCTTGATTTTGGACTTCCAACCTCTAGAACTGTGAGGAAATCAGTATCTGTTATTGAAGTCACTCAGCCTGAGGTGTCCTGTTACAGCAGCCTGAGCAGATGACTGTGGGTCCATTTGCCTTAAATCCCAAATAGGAAGGTAGGGATGGTAGTTACGCATGCAACAGAAGCTAGAGCAGCTATGGGGCCTCGAGGAAGATGAGAGAACAGCTCATCAGGGGCTCATTTTTAAAGGCTCCACCGGAGACAGTGCCATGGGAAGTGGGCACTGAGCGAGCTGGAGTACCTTGCGGGTTTCAAAGCATGGGCTCTGGGCTCTGACTTCCTGCGACTGAATCCCTTTGCTGGCTGTGTGACTATAGTCAAATTGCTTAGCCCTTCTGAGCTTTTCTTTTTCAAAAAGGAGAATAATGACAGTACCTATTGTCATCATAGGTAGTAACAACATTGGGGGAGAGATTAAATGAGACAACACATGTGAAACTATTTTGAGAGATAAGCATTCATTAAATTATTAATATTAGTTATCAACATTATTTGAACCAGCAGAGAATGAGGTAGGGTGTGTTTGCAGAGGAAAAAGGCGACGATCACAGTCTGAAGAAATGTGTGAACAGTGGAGGGAGGCCATGGCATGCATCTTGTGAATAGCGGCGTGGTTTGTCTGGAGCCCCAGTTCAGTCTGGCTCCCTTTTTCTGAGTCTGTGTTTTTTAAGGAGCCTTTTCTTGGAAGAGGTTTCCCGAAAGGAGCTTTGAAGGAGCCTAGAAGCATATCCTGGCCCGCCTGACAGTGTTTCTCATTGTCCATGAGCAAATTTGCCTTCTGGTTTATCAATCAGTGTCTTGAGTCAGTCCCCCAGAGTCTCATCACCCCTCAGGGAACTGATAAAATCAAATTCCTGAATGTGCAGAGCTGAAGACCAGGCCTTGGACCTGCAGTGACCCCTTGGAGGTACAGATATTGTGAGGCCCAGCTGCAAACAGAGAACTTGCCCACTGCTCTCTCTCCTCCTCCTTACTCTGGCCTTTAAGCTTTTAAACAGTGTGACAGACTGAACCCCATATATCTGGTGGGACTGGGCAAGAACATAGCATGAGGAAGGAAGATGTCCATTAAATGCTTGCTGGGCTAGTGAAGAGTACTCACTGCTGGTGATGCAATGGGCAGTGGACTGGGGCAGGAGGATTCACACCTGGGAAGCAGGGGTCTGGGTTCTGGTCCTTTCTCCCACTTCCTGTGTGCTTTTGGACAAATCCCTTAACTGAGCCTCACATGCCTTATCTGTGCTATGATGATAGATCTTTCCCTACTGAAGGCAGAACATGGCTGAATGCCCTCTTGGTTTCTCTTCTGGCTATAATCCTGATGCCCTAATAAGATGACTCCAGCAAGGGTTGGGGATATTTTATGGTGCTATATTTTTCTTCCATGTGCAAACCAAGATGAGCTACAGGTAGACTCGACTCTGTCCTGCCCTCTGATGGTCTCATGTTTGTTTCCTTGTTGGCCTATTTGAAATGAAGCAAGGTTGTGTGGGTAGGGTGTTCACGGTGGGGAAAGTCAATGGACACAATTCTCATCGTTCACCATGCCCATCACATCATTGAGCATTTAAAAGGTGCTCAATAAACACTAGTTAAATTGAACTGAATTTTACTGCCTAACAGCTAATGAATTCAAATTGCATTCTTATACTAAAGATATTATTTGCCCCATCTACAGAATGGTAATAATAATATAAACACAAATGAAAAATAAAACTGGTTATTTCAAAGAACAGAGGATGCGTAGTGAGGGCTATTAGTTCCGTTCCGGAGTGCATTTATTTAATAATGACTCATGTTAGTTTATTCTAGGATACTGGATCATTTTGAAATCATCACCCCTGTCTCCCCAAAATCATGAGACTGAAAAACTCAAACAATAATTTTGTTTTAACATTCAGCCTCCTGCAGCCTTATTGGCAAGAATTAAGGGTGTTAATACTGCAGAGTTGTCCTTCATGTGACTTGGATAAATGCTGCTCATATCTTTATTCTACCCTTTTGTCAATGGAGAATTCACTTCTTGTCTGAGACTAATGTGGGAATCTATTAAGCCGTCTAATCAGTGGACAGCCTGTTTTTATACGTGCGAGAATTCTAAAGTCTCCCATTTCAGATACACAAAAGGAAAACAAAACCCGTATAAAACACCCCTTTTCCATGTGTTATTAGCTTCCTAGAATAAGGTTATGATTGTGACGTACTTGTGTGCCGGCCTTCCTGAATGCATAGGCCAGCAGCAGACTGGGAATCCTTCCTCTGCTGGAGTTGATGCTGCTCAGGACTCGGCTTGCTCCCCCCGCGTCAAGTGTGGCGTCTGTATCAAGACAATACTGTTAATTCACTTTCTAAATCAAAAGATGTACTCTAGAGGCCCGCTGACATGCTTTAGTTGACCTGTAGCATTTTTATGACTTAAATTTTGTTGTCAGCTTAAAAAGGAAAGTAGGATATGTCTCATAAAAATGTGGATTTCAAACTTCTCTTGAAATGTCATCATATCTGCCTCTGAAATGGCGCATGGCCGCCATCAGCAAGCTGAGCAGCGCCTGCTGTCTTAGAGAGCACACAGGCACACTCGCTGATGCGAGTCTCTACTCTCCGTACTGTCGCAAACCCTGACCTGCTCTGTCCCACCCACAGGTCGGCTTGCCTCTGTAGATGTGCTGTTTTGGGGGGTGGGGGGGTGGCTGTGGCCTGTGGGATCTTAGTTCCCTGACAGGGAATAGAACCCTGTGCCCCCTGCGGTGGAAGTTCGGAGTCTTAATTATTGGACCACCACGGAAGTGTATTTGCATTTTTAAATGGTAAAATATACATGACATAACATTTACCATTTTAATTATTTGGAAGTGTACAGTTCAATAGTGTACCTTTACATTTTTGTGCCACCATCATCACCATCCATCTCCTGAATGTTTCATTTTTCCCAGCCATTACTCATTAACCAGCAACTTCTCATTTCCCCTCCCCTCGGCTCCCGACAGTTATTCTACTTTCTGTCTCAATGAATTTGACTACTGTAGGTACTTCATATAAATGGGATCGTACAATATTTGCCTTTTTGTGGTCGACTTAGTTCACTTAGGACAATGTCTTCAAGGTTAATCCATATAGCAGATGTCATTTCCTTCCTTCTTAAGGCTGAATGATATTCTGTTGTATGTATACACCACAATATATCCATTCATCTGTTAGTAGACAGTTGGATTGCTTCCATCTTTTGGTGAAATAATGCTGCTATGAACATGGGTGTTCAGATATCTGAGTCCCTTGAGAGTGAAATTGTTAGTCGCTCAGTTATGTCTGACTGTTTGTGACCCCATAGACTGTAGCCCACCAGGCTCCTCTGTCCATGGGATTCCCCAGGCAAGTATGCTAGAATGGGTTGCTATTTCCTTCTCCAGGGGATTGTCCTGATCCAGGGATTGAACCTGGGTTTCCTGTGTTGCAGGCAGATTCTTTACCATCTGAGCTACCAGTCCCTTAAACATTTACATTTTGGGGAGATAATTTTCTTGACCGTTTTCCTTCTATGCTCCAGGTTTCCTCTTTTTCACTCATCTCCCAAAGGCAAGGGACTGACTTCCGTTCAGTTTGATGAATTAACTTTTTTGCATAGAAAAATCTTTGAGCTAGCTCATGAAAATGACTTAAGTTCTTTAAAATGGTAAAAAGTGGTTTCTGTGGGATTTTCAAAATTTAATGTCACGTTAAAAAATACCAGGAGCTAACATTTTGTGATCTATTCAGTCTTGATTTTAGCTATGAAAACTGTTCGGGGAAGAAATTTGCAATGTATTTGGTTTTCTTAATCTGAATGAAGTTTGTTCATCTTGCTTTGGTGTGCTATATATGCTAATGAGATCTTCTTGTAGGTGCTGATACATGAGAAATATAAAAATGATTTAGATTTTATTTCTGAATTTTCAGGTTCATTAAACTAGGAAAAATGTAATCCCCCCCCGCCGCCACTGAGTGCTAAATGGAAAGGTCAAAATAAGTTTTTGCCCTTCTTTTTGAGAGAGGACTATGAGAGAGGACTATTTCTGATCTCCTCTTTGTTAATGACAACATCAGCCTAAATGTCATTATCTGACACAGGCATGTGGCAATTCCATTTTATTATTATGTGAACAAAATCTTGATGTCAGCTTGGGATTTCAGTTATTTAAATAGGCACTGGGCCAGAATTTGAGTTGCTGATATTTATTCAGCATTTTGGTCTAATGCAGTTCTGGACTTAACTTTTTAACGTAACCAGTATTGCACAGAGAACGTTAAACTCTTTAAGAAAACAAATTGTTTTCATGTACTTACTTGAAAAGTATGAGTTTACAAAAATTTGACATAAAAATCACAAATCTTTTTCATTAAAGCTGGATCCTTATAGTTACTTTCCTACTACATAAAATTTGTTTTAGAGCCTGGTTTGCTTAAGTGTTTTCTTGAAAGTTTTATGATTACATTTCTTTAAAAGTGTTTTATAACCTAGACTTTTAAACTAATGCAGTAAACTTTTATCTGAATTACTAAATTTTGCTATAATTGTTTTTTTTTTAAATTATTTTCAGTGTGCTTGCAGTTTTAAGAAAACATGCCAGTCAATGTGTATGGGCACATTTTAAATTTCTAATTGGCTTTCACCATTAAATCACATTTCAAGGACAAATTTTGTATCTTAATATAGATCTGTTGTCTCTTGATAAGGACTCGTCTCTTTGTACTTACTTGTTTTAAAACTAATACATTTAAATTTTAAGACATGTAGGAGAAATTCCTTCAAAGTTAAGATCCAAGATTCTTATCTAAACATCTTGTAGTTTGGAATGTTCTTTTTCACCTGCCCCAACTCTTTCCCCCTGAAGACATTATTTGTAATGATTCTAAGGAACTGACTTTCCAATGATAAGTCTTGAGTGCCTTGCATTATTGGTGAGCATGGATTTAGTAATGGAGGCTGTTTTTACTACTCTGGACTACTTTATTTCCAAATGACAGATACCTAACTCAAATTGTTTGGGCAAAATAGCTCAAATAACTGAAAATTCCAGGAGTGGACTTGAGACCCATTTATGATGTTCAAAGAATGTGAGGAATTTGTGTGTGTTTTTTTTTTTTTACACTTTCTACTTCTCATCTCTGCTTTCATCTATGTTGATCTAATTCTCAGCATGCGGCATGCTCTCTCCACATGGAAGCCAAGATGCCCGCCCACAGCTCCAGGCCTACATCACCCTCACAGTTAGCCATTCTAGAAAAGAGAGAAAACTACAGAACCTCTGACAGAAATATGAGAGGGATGAAATTGGTCTTGGGTCACATGCTCATTTCTGAGCCAGTTACTAAGGTAGATACATAATGAGTGATTGGCTAGATCTGGCTCATATGGCCATCTCTGAACCAATCACAATGGTGGGAAGATGAACACCGTGATTGGCCAGGCCTGTGCCCCACGGTCATCACTGTATCAGGGGCTTGGGCATGGTTGGTTAAATTCCAAGTGTTTGAGATGAATTTCTCTTTGGAAGGACGGGGTCTGGTGTCAAAGAATAAAGATGCCCAGGACATCATTTCAGTTCAGTTCAGTCGCTCAGTTGTGTCCGACTCTTTGCTACCCCATGAATTATAGCACGCCAGGCCTCCCTGTCCATCACCATCTCCCGGAGTTCACTCAAACTCATGTCTATCATTTAGATGTCCTGAAATCTCTCTGTGGGGAAGGACCAGTTCTGTTCATCTTTGTTTCTTTTAGTTGACCCAAACCTTCAGTTCAGTTCAGTCGCTCAGTTGTATCCGACTCTTTGCGACCCCATGAATCACAGCATGCCAGGCCTCCCTGTCCATCACCAACTCTAAGTTCACTCAAACTCATGTTCATCGAGTCCGTGATGCCATCCAGCCAACTCATCCTCTGTCGTTCCCTTCTCTTCCTGCCCCCAGTCCCTTCCAGCATCAGGATCTTTTCCAATGAGTCAACTCTTCACATGAGGTGGCCAAAGTATTGGAGTTTCAGCTTCAGCATCAGTCCTTCCAATGAACACCCAGGACTGATCTCCTTTAGGACGGACTGGTTGGATCTCCTTGCAGTCCAAGGGAATCTCAAGAGTCTTCTCCAACACCACAGTTCAAAAGCAGCAATTCTTCGGTGCTCAGCCTTCTTCACAGTCCAACTCTCACATCCATACATGACCACTGGAAAAACCATAGCCTTGACTAGACGGACCTTTGTTGGCAAAGTAATGTCTCTGCTTTTGAATATGCTGTCTAGGTTGGTCATAACTTTCCTTCCCAAGGAGTAAGCGTCTTTTAATTTCATGGCTGCAGTCACCATCTGCAGTGATTTTGGAGCCCCAAAAAATAAAGTCTGACACTGTTTCCCCATCTATTTCCCATGAAGTGATGGGACCAGATGCCATGATCTTAGTTTTATGAATGTTGAACTTTAAGCCAACTTTTTCACTCTCCTCTCTCACTTTCATCAAGAGGCTTTTTAGTTCCTCTTCACTTTCTGCCAGAAGGGTGGTGTCATCTGCATATCTGCTCGGCAGTCTTGATTCCAGCTTGTGCTTCTTCCAGCCCAGCGTTTCTCATGATGTACTCTGCATATAAGTTAATTAAGCAGGGTGACAATACACAGCCTTGACGTACTCCTTTTCCTATTTGGAACCAGTCTGTTCTTCCATGTCCAGTTCTAACTGTTGCTTCCTGACCTGCATATAGGTTTCTCAAGAGGCAGGTCAGGTGCTCTGGTATTCCCATCTCNCTAGCTTTGCTCGTAGTGATGCTTTCTAAGGCCCACTTGACTTCACATTCCAGGATGTCTGGCTCTAGGTGAGTGATCATACCATTGTGATTATCTGGGTCATGGAGGTCTTTTTTGTACAGTTCTTCTGTGTATTCTTGCCACCTCTTCTATCTTCTGCATCTGTTAGGTCCATACCATTTCTGTCCCTTATCGAGCCCATCTTTGCATGAAATGTTCCCTTGGTATCTCTAATTTTCTTGAAGAGATCTCTAGTCTTTCCCATTCTGTTGTTTTCCTCTATTTCTTTGCATTGATCACTGAGGAAGGCTTTCTTATCTCTCCTTGCTATTCTTTGGAACTCTGCATTTCAGATGCTTATATCTTTCCTTTTCTCCTTTACGTTTTGCTTCTCTTCTTTTCACAGCTATTTGTAAGGCTTCCCCAACCTTAACAGAACTCAATTATGAATTGATGAGAGTTTAGTTAAAGAATTGTTTATAGGGTGTCAACCAGGTCAAGGGAAATCATTGGGAAATGACCAGAAGCTGTTAGAATCCTCAGCCTTAGAAGAATAATGAGAGGAATAGCTCCCGGAATCAGAGAGAACAGTGGCTGAGAGAGAGGGAGGCTTGACAGGAGCCCAGGACTGTGCATGGAGGAAAGCACTACTGTCGATTGATGGCCTGGTGAGGAAGAGATGGGGAGGATGAGTACCCTGTTCTTTCTTTCATCCTGATCTCTCTCATGATCCCATTGCTTGAACCCATGGAAAAGTCAGAGGACAAGAGAGCCCAGTTCGTTTAGTACGTGAGGATCAGGCTCCAGAAGGACAAACAGAGGTCCCCCAGGCTTCTTTCTCACTCTCAGTCTTCTTCAGACCTTATCTAAATGCAGATCTTCTTAGCTGTATTCATCCCCCTCCTGCAACTCATACTCCAAGCACAGACTATACTTATTGTACTGTCTTGTGCCACATGCCTTTGCCAGGGGTACAGCAGATGTCTGTGCAAGAAGCACCGTTCACATCATGTGAATAGCATCCTCTGAAATCATGCAGTGCACACCTCGTTCTGTGGCCCTGCCTTTGCATTGCATTCTGAATTGTGTTGACTAGGCTGTGGCCCAAGGAAAGAAAAGAGGCAGCGTGAAGCCTTATTATGCCATAATTTTGAATTTGGAAATAATGATCTATGTAACTATCAGGACTGCAGATTCTGCTTTCATGGATTATCAGACAGATGTGGTTGGCGCAGAGAGCAGGAGGACTATAGTTTCAGTAGTAAAATAAAGGGAAAAGTTGATGAGAGTCCAGAGAAACCAGGTACTTAAGCAAAATATTTTTATTAAAGTTTTGTTAATTTACAATGTTGTGTTTCAGCTGTACAGCAAAATGAATCAGTTATACATATATATGTATCTCTGATATATATGCATATATGTATATATAAATACATACATACATACATACGTATCTGTGGCTTCCTTGGTGGCTCAGATGGTAAAGAATCTGCCTGCATTGCAGGAGACTCAGTCTAAAAGATTCCTGGAGAAGGAAATGGCAACCCTCCCATATTCTTGTCTGGAGAATCCCATGGACAGAGGAGCCTGGGGGGCTACAGTCCATGGGGTCACAAAGAGTTGGACATGACTGAGCAACTAAAACTTTCACACTTGAAGTTTTATATCTATCTACTCTTTTTTAGATTCTTTTTCCATATAGGTCATTACAGAGTATTGAGTTTGGAGTAAAGGAGGTACTTTGAAGAGAGATTATTGACTATTGTCAGTGAGTTTTAACAGATAAGCTGTATCCAGTCTCATCTAGAACTCCTTGTCTTGGCCTTCACAGCTGACTCAACTTCTGTTGAAATGGCATCTCTGTGTGTCAGTCTTATTAGGAGTAAGGGATCTGGAATAAACATCTTGTAATACTATGCAAGAGAGGGCCAAATACCACAGCTAGAGATAATGAAATCACCTTGCACGTGGGGTTGGGGCCTGCTGGTTGTGTCTTAAGAACCTTGTCTCATAGGCTTGTTATGCAGGTGAATGAAATAATACGTGGGAAATACGGCTGGTCAATGTGATATGAATGTTAGATGTAGTGAATGGACCCATTCTCCCCCCCTCCCCACCCCTCTGCCATGCTAGTAGTCCCTTTTTGGTTACTAATTCTTAGTTTTACCTTTTTGTAATGTCTTAGACTGTGGGCCTCAGGTAAGCTAAGACTATGGAGCTTAGGTAAGCTAAGTGGGAACTGCCAGTCTTCTCAGATCCCTACACTTCCATGACTTCTGGCTCTATCTGTGTTTTCAGGTCAGAAATCACCAGAGAACCAGTCCATTGTGTCTGGTGTGTCTTTTCCCTAAATTATTTGGGAGGAGAGGTAGCACCCCTGCCTTGGACATGCACGTAGTTTGCTTCAGTTGAGAGCAGCTACTTTCAAAGCTCCTGCTCTGTGCCACCCACTCTTCTCATCACTAGGAATACAGAGGGGTCAAACACAGGCAAGAGTTTCACCCTCAAGAAAACAGAATTGAAGTAGAATTGAAGAGAATTAGAAGTACAGTGCTAATTAAAGTAGAATTATGTGACCACTCACATAGAGTGGAATGATGATGGGATTACATTTTGTTGGGTGGTTAAGGAAAAACCTCTTTGAGGAAATAGGATTTAAACTTAATTATGAATAACAAACTGAACATGTCATGAGAATAACAGGGAAAGAACATTCCAGGATGAAGGAAGAGCCCGTGCAGAAACCTGAGGATGGGAATGAATTTGATGTATGGAAGGAACAGAGAGTCAACCTAGAGGGCAAATGGGATGTGCTGAAGCTGAGGTTGCCCAAGTGCATGGGGGCTTGGCAGCTAGGAAAGTCTGGAGATTTTGTAAGGGCAATGGGTAGCTGTTGGTGAGCTTCTTGCAGGGAAATGGGAGATTTTTTACATTTTAAAAGTGGTTGCTTTTGATCGAATGGACTGTAGGGGGTAGGAGATAAAGCAGGAAGACTCATTAGGTTTTGCTGTAACCCAAGACATGGTGGTGGCTTGAAAAGAGCTGCAGTTGTAATGGAGGTGAAGAAAAGAGAGAGCCCATGCAATGTAACAGTGGCATCAAGTAAGGAGAGACTTGGGGAAGGGAGGGGACTCAGGAATGACTCCTGGTTTTATTTATAGCACTTTGGTGGATGGCGGTGTCCTTTATTCCGAGCTGGAGAAGCCTAGGGGTATCTTGAGAAGGTATTGTGGGAGTGGGTTGGTGGACCAAAGTTATGTGTTGAATTGTGTTCCCACAAAATTCGTATGTGGAAGTCCTAACCCCCAGTGTTGCAGAATGTGACTGTGTTTGGAGTTAGAGTCTTTAGAGAAGTAATTAAATTAAAATGAAGGCATTGGGGTGGGCCCTAATCCAATACGGCGTCCTCATAAAGAGAGAATAGGGCACAGACGCACACAGAGGGAAGACACGAGAAGTCTTAGGGAGAATATGGCCATCCGCAAGCGAAGAAGAGAGGGCTTAAAAGAAACAACTCTGCCTACACCTTGATCTTGGACGTCCAGTATCCAGACTTGTGAGAAAATAAATGTCTTTTTTTAAAGCTGCCCGGTCTGTGGTGCTTTGTTAAGGCAGCCCTAGCAATCTGATATATGTTAAGTTAAATGCCAGGTACACTCAGCGGGGACAAGTCACCAGTTGCGTGTATGGTCCTGAGGGAGATGGAAAGCTAGTGAGAGATTTGGAGGTCCTCGGCATAAAGGTGTAGTTAAAGTCCTGGGCTGAATGAGATGACGTGGGAGTGAGGAAGGAAAGGAAAAGAGGGCCTGTGGCTGAGTGCTAGAGTAGTGAGGAGGGAGCACAGAGTGTGGTCAGTGAGAAGTCACTGGGTATGTATAGTATGGTGTGCTTGGAAAGCAACCTTTGATCTTTAGCCTATTAGCCTCCTTTCAGACCCATTCCTGGGGCCTCTTCTTTGAATATACAGTTTAGATCTGTGCAGATTTCCTGCCCTGAGGTCCTTGCTCACATGAGCATTTCTGAGGTTCACTAGAGAGAGGTGATAAACTGTGCCGCTTTGCCCAGGATTGAGGGGTTTCTAGGATGTGGGGCCTTTCATTATTAAAACCAGAACATTTTCAGGCAAACTGGGACTAATAAGAGGGAAGCTTTGGCAAGATTTATTTACTTCATTGAAAGGTGATTGGTAAGAGAAGGTTATAGCTATGGTATTCATATTATCGTCTTGGGAATGCTCATCTTTTTTCGCTAGAAGCTATCTAGAGATGGGTGCTTCCACCATGAAACAAGCCTAATAATGAAAAGCAAGTTTGAGATGCATTCTTTCCAGTTCCATTATTTCCTATTAGTTTTTTTTTTAAACAAGAATATTTTCTTGGCTTGGGTTTGTATTATTAAAAATTTCATACATCTCAGGATGTACCTTTTGAGTAATTATCTCCCTGATGATTCTAAGCATTTGCTTCAGCTAATTGGACCCTTTAATGAACCCACTAACAGTGTCTTTGGCATTGTATAAGATACACAATTGGAGCCAGCTGTTGTTCAGTGGGTTGTAGCTGGGTCAAGCCTAACAGATGTTTAAAATCTAAACATAGGACTAAATTGGTTTACCTTTCATGGCCCCATTCTGGGTGAGTGGAAAAAATGAGGTCCTCCAGGTCCCTGGATGCAGTAATGAGGAGGGCTTCTGCATCGCCACCCTGAATACTTGTTATTTGTTCACATCCCACTGGCCCAGCTCAGTTCTTAAGCCCAAGCCGCCTACCACAACCGGTCCTGCCTCCCTCACTCCATCTGTCACCCGCCATCTCTCTCATCCTTCTCAGCGCCTTGAGACTTGGCAGGAGTATGTATTGGACATGTTCTCAGATCCATCTGACCAGTTCATCACCCCCACATCGTATGTGGTGGACATAACTTCACACTCGGTCAAACATGTGACTGCTAAGGCCAAATCAGCCTTAAAAGTTAACAGGGTAACTTTGAATTTCCTAATGTGTTTGCTTGTGTGCTCAGTCATGTCCCACCCTTTGCGACCCCATGGACTATAGCCCCCTAGGCTCTTCTGTCCATGGGATTTTCCAGACAAGAATACAGGAGTAGGGGGATCTTTCCTAGGATCTTTCCTACTCTGGGGGATCTTCCTGACCCAGGGATCAAACATGAGTCTCTTGTGTCTCCTGCACTGGGAGGCAGACTCTAGCACTTGAACCACCTGGGAAGCTGTTAATTTCCTAGGCCACTATAAACAGGGTGGCTTAAAACAACAGAATTCTATTTCTTTACAGTTCTGGAGGTTAGGAGCCTGAGACCAAGATGTCAGCAAGGCTGTTCTGCCCCTGAAGGCTCTAGGGGAGAATTCTTCCTTGCCCTTTCCCAGCTTCTGGTGGCTGCTGGTAGTTCTTTACATTCTTGCCTTTTGGACACATCACTCCAATGTGTCTCTATCTTTATATGATGTTCTCCTCTCTGTGTTTCTCTGTGTCCAGATTTTCATCTTCTGAGGATACCAGGCATTGAATTAGGGCCCATTCTTGTTCAGTATGATCTGATCTGAACTTGATCACATCTGTAAAGACCCTATTTCCAAATAAAGTCACATTCAAGGTACTGGGGGGTGAGGACTTCCTATCTTTTGAGGAGGACACAATTCAACCCATAAGAACTGACAAATCCTTTGAAGAAGAGCATTAGCTCACGAACAGGACATAGTGAAGTCAATCACGTACTCAAGGTAATAGTAACAGCTGGCTTCAAGGCTCCAATTCTGATACCACCTCCAATGTGTGTTTTTTTTTTTCCCACACCATTGTTGTTAATTCAAATCTGACACCACTTACCTAGAGATAGTGACTGATCCCATAGGTTAAAGGCTTGGTTCTAAAAGACCTCCCCTCCCTCCAGATTACAAATTCAGGTTGTCACTTGGGCTTCTGACTTATCAGGTAGAGAATAGAGGTATCCATGACTGCCCCCTGCTTGGGTTTAATTAATTTGCTAGAGAGGCTCACAGGATTTAGAGAAACTTTTTACTCACTAGATTACTTTTTCACTTACTGGTATGTTTTAAAAGGGTGTGACTCAGGAACAACTAGATGGAAGAGTTGCACAGGGTGAGGTATGTGGAGAAGGTTCAGAGCTTTCATGCCCTGTGGGTGCCCCTCTCCTAGCATCTCCATGTGTTCACCAACTCAGAAGCTCTCTGAACCATATCCTTTAGGGTTTTTATGGAAGCTTCATCCCATAGGAGTGACTGAATAAATTACCTGCCATTGGCAATTGAACTCAGTCTTCAGCCCCTTCTCTCTCCCCAGAGGTCTGCAGTGGGACCGAATATTCGAACCCTCTAGTCACATGGTTGGTTCCTCTGGTGACCAGCTCCCATTCAAAGGTGACCTAAAAGAAAAGTGAAAGTGTTAGTCATTCAGTCACATCTGACTCTTTGTGACCCCAAGGACAGTAGCCTGCCAGACTCCTTTGTCCATGGCATTCTCCAGGCAAGAATACTGGACAGGGTTGCCATTCCCTTCTCCATAAGGTGACCTAGGGGCTTTCATAACAAAAGATACCTCTGTGCTTATCACTTAGGAAATCCCAAGCATTTTAAGATCTCCTTGCCAGGAACTGGGTGGAAGGCCAAATATTTATTTCTTGCTGAAAATCACAAAGCACAAAGTAGAATGGGGTAGTGAAAATAGTACAGGATTTGGAGACGGATGTATTTAAATCCTAGCCCTACTGCTTGTTTTGGAGAAGCATTGAGTAAGCCACTTAGAATGAGTACAGTGTGTATCATACTGAGCTATTATGAGGTTCATGTATGATGGTTTACACAAGGCACAGTGCCTGGCACAGACTGAGTGTGCAATTAATGTCCTCTCTCACTTACATGAAAAATCAAACTGACTTCATATGAATGAATTTGCAAATTTCTTTGTGCTGTTCATAGAATTCGAAAATATAGTTGACTCTTGAACAGTACTGGGGGTTAGGGGTACCAGCCCTCCAAAAGTCACAAAAGCTTACGGTTGGCCTTCCATAGAGGGGATTCTTCTGTTTTTAGAGGCTCTGCATCTACAGATAAAACCAACCACAGATTGTGTAGTACTGTAGTATTTACTATTGGAAAAAACAACACATATATATAAATGGACCTGTACAGTTCAAAAACCATGTATCGTTCAAGGGTGAACTGTAATAATTACATGACTAATGTTGGGATTGGGATTCCCGGGTGGCAGAGTGGTTAAAGAATCTCTTAAAGAAATGTGGATTTGATCCCTGGATTAGGAAGACCCTTGGGTTGGGAAGATCCCCTGGAGTAGGAAATGGCAACCCACTCCAGTATTCTTGTCTGGGGAACTTCATGGACAAAGAAGCCTGGAGGGCTACGATTCATGGAGTTGCAAAGAATCAGACATGACTGTATGACTGAGCATACACCCAGTGCTGAAATTACTGGCCAGTCTGAGCATTATCCAAGTTTTGTATTTTAAGTGACTCTTTTGGGAGTCTGATTATTTTGGAAATGCAGTTCAGTTCAGTTCAGTTGCTCAGTCGTGTCCAACTCTTTGCGACCCCATGAATCGCAGCACGCCAGGCCTCCCTGTCCATCACCAACTCCCAGAGTTCACTCAGACTCACGTCCATCGAGTCCGTGATGCCACCCAGCCATCTCATCCTCGGTCGTCCCCTTCTCCTCCTGCCCCCAATCTCTCCCAGCATCAGAGTCTTTTCCAATGAGTCAACTCTTCGCATGAGGTGGCCAAAGTACTGGAGTTTCAGCTTTAGCATCATTCCTTCCAAAGCCCAGGGTTGATCTCTTTCAGAATGGACTGGTTGGATCTCCTTGCAGTCCAAGGGACTCTTAAGAGTCTTCTCCAACACCACAGTTCAAAAGCATCAATTCTTTGGCACTCAACCTTCTTCACAGTCCAATTCTCACATCCATACGTGACCACAGGAAAAACCATAGTCTTGACTAGACGGACCTTAGTCGGCAAAGTAATGTCTCTGCTTTTGAATATGCTATCTAGGTTGGTCATAACTTTTCTTCCAAGGAGTAAGCGTCTTTTAATTTCATGGCTGCAATCGCCATCTGCAATAATTTTGGAGCCCCCCAAAATAAGTCTGACACTGTTTCCACTGTTTTCCCATCTATTTCCCATGAAGTGATGGGACCGGATGCCATGATCTTCGTTTTCTGAATGTTGAGCTTTAAGCCAACTTTTTCACTCTCCTCTTTCACTGTCATCAAGAGGCTTTTTAGCTCCTCTTCACTTTCTGCCATAAGGGTGGTGTCATCTGTAGTAGGAAATGCAGTAGGAAATTGCTTTTCATCATGAAGGGGCTGGTGGAATGTCAATCACTGGCAACTTTATGAATAATCAGATACCCTGGCTCACTTAGAAACAACTGGCTTAGGGACTAGGTTGGAGTTGATTAACCCTGACGATTTCTTCTGTCTCTGTGTGCTTAGCTGCTCAGTCATGTCCAACTCTTTGCAACCCCATGGACTGTAGCATGCCAGGCTCCTCTGCCCATGGGGATTCCCCAGGTAAGGATCTCAAGGAGTGGGTTGCCATGCCCTCCTCCGGGGGTTCTTTCCAACCCAGGGGTCTAACCCAGGTCTCCCACATTGTGGGCAGATTCTTTACCGTCTGAGCCACCAGAGAAGCCCTCTGGCTCTGGGCCCATCTATCTTATCCTCAGTAATCTATGAGGTTCTTGGGGGACAGAATTTGTTGATTTTTATTAAATATCACATCAGACAGGAATTGTGTTTGGCTTCTGGGAACAGAGCTGACTTCAGTGACTCAAAAGTGTAAGGATTTATTATTTATTTCTTATAAAAAATACCTGGAAATAGTCTAGGGAAGGTGTGAATGCATCTTGGTCCATGGAATTCAGGACTGTTCCAGTTTTGTCTTCCATCATTAATGTACATTTTTTTTGTTCCTATAGGCTCTTATGGGAGAAAATATTTACAAATTATATATCTGGTAAGGAGATAATAGTTAAAATATATATAGAACTCATAAAGCTCAACAGCAAAAACTCAAATAATCCAATTAAAAATGGGCAAAGGGACTGAGTAGATGTTTTTTCAAAGAAGATATACAAATGAACAACAGGTACATAAAAATATGCTCAACATCACTAATCAAGAGAATACATATCAAAACCACAGTGAGATATCACCTCACACCAATTAGAATGGTTGCCATCAAAAAGGCACAAGACAGGTAAGTCCTGGTGAGAATGTGGAGAAGAGGGAACTCTTATACACTGTTGGTGGAACTGTAAATTGGTGCAGCCACTGTTTCCCAGGTGGCTCAGTGGGTAAAGGATCCGCCTGCAATGCAGGAGACACAGGAGATGTGGGTTCAATCCCTGGGTCGGGAAGATCCCCCGGAGGATGACATGGCAACCCACTCCAGTATTCTTGCTGCAGAATCCATGGACAGAG
This sequence comes from Redunca redunca, assembly GCA_006410935.1. Lineage (NCBI taxonomy): Eukaryota > Metazoa > Chordata > Mammalia > Artiodactyla > Bovidae > Redunca > Redunca redunca. The sequence continues at coordinate 140,989 of SJYQ01004601.1, forward strand.
GAACCTGGTGGGCTACAATCCATAGGGTCACTCATGACTTAAGCAACTGAGTATGCATGCACATGGCCACTGTGAAAAACAGTATGGAGGTTCCTCAAAAGATTAAAAAAAAAACTATTCTATGGTCCAGCAATTCTATTTATGGGTATATATCTAGAGGAAATAAAATCTCTGTTTCGAAAAGATACCAGCCCTTTGTTACTCAGTGAAGCACTTTTTACAATAAACAAGACATGGAAACAACCTAAATGTCAACAGATGAATGAACAAAAAAAGGTGTGATATATTTATACATATACACAAGAAAGAATACATACATACATACATATATATATGTATATACACACACACATATATATATATGCTGCTACTGCTTCTAAGTCACTTCAGTCGTGTCTAACTCTGTGCGATCCCAGAGACGGCACCCACCAGGCTCCCCCGTCCCTGGGATTCTCCAGGCAAGAACACTGGAGTGGGTTGCCATTTCCTTCTCCAATGCATGAAAGTGAAAAGTGAAAGGGAAGTCGCTCAGTTGTGTCTGACTCTTAGTGACCCCATGGACTGCAGCCTACCATGCTCCTCTTTCCAGGCAAGAGTACTGGAGTGGGGTGCCATTGCCTTCTCCATATATATATATATAAAATCTTTTGAGGAACCTTCATAAATCTTTTGAGGAACCTTCATGCTGTTTTTCACAGTGGCTGTGTGCATGCGTGCTCAGTTGTTTAAGCTGTGTGTGGCCCTATGGATGGTAGCCCGCCAGGTTCTCCTGTCCATGGATTCTGCAGCAAGGACTACTGGAGAAACCATAGCTTTGACTGTATGGATCTTTGTTGGCAAAGTGATGTTTCTGCTTTTGAATACACTGTCTAGGTTTGTCATAGCTTTCCTTCCAAGAAGCAGATATCTTTTAATTTCATGACTATCGTCACTGTCCACAGTGATTTTGGAGCCCAGGAAAAGAAAATTTTCATTGCTTCCACTTTTTCCCCTTCTATTTGCCATGAAGTGACGGGACTGGTTGCCATGATCTTAGTTTTTGAATGTTGAGTTTCAAGCCAATGTTTTCACCCTCTTCTTTAACTCTCATCAAGAGAGGCTCTTTAGTTCCTCTTTGCTTTCTGCCATAAGGGAAGTGTCATCTGCATATCTGAGGTTGTTGATATTTCTCCCAGCAATCTTGATTCCACCTTGTGATTCAAAAAACCTGGCAATCCACATGATGTACTCTGCATATAAGTTAAATAAGCAGGGTGACAATATACAGCCCTGTTGTATTCCTTTCTCAATTTTGAACCAGTCTGTTGTTCCATGTACAGTTCTAACTGTTGCTTCTTGACTCCCATACAGTTTTCTTAGGAGATAAGGTGGTCTGGTGTTCCCAGCTCTTTAAGAATTTTCCACAGTTTGTTGTGATTCACACAGTCAAAGGCTTTCGAAGTTCATGATGCAAAAGTAGATGTTTTTCTGGAATTCCCTTGCTTTCTCCATGATTCAGTGAATGTTGGCAATTTGATCACTGGTTCCTCTGCTTTTTCTAAACCAGCTTGTACATCTGGAAGTTCTCAGTACATGTACTGCTGACGCCTAGCTTGAAGGATTTTGAGCATAATCTTGCTAGCATGTGAAATGAGAGCAATTGTGCAGTAGCTTGAACATTCTTTGGTATTGTCCTTCTTTCAGTTCAGTTCGGTTGCTCAGTCATGTCTGACTCTTTTGCAAATCCATGAACTGCAGCATACCAGGCTTCCTGTCTATCACCAATTCCCAGAGCTTGCTCAGACTCATCGAGTTGGTGTCCATAGAGCCAGTGATGCCATCCAACCATCTCATCCTCTGTCATCACCTTCTCTTGCCTTAAATCTTTCCCAGCATCAGGGTCTTTTCAAATGAGTCAGTTCTTTGCATCAGGTGGCCAAAATATTGGAGTTTCAGCATCAATCCTTTCAATGAATATTCAGGACTGATCTCCTTGAGGATGGATTGGTTTGATCTCCTTGCTGTCCAAGGGACTCTCAAGAGTCTTCTCCAACACCATAGTTCAAAAGCATGAATTCTTCAGCATTCAGCTTCTTTATAGTCCAATTCTCACATCCATACATGACTGCTGGAAAAACCATAGCTTTGACTAGATGGACCTTTGTTGGCAAAGTAATGTCTCTACTTTTTAATATGCTGTCTAGGTCGGTCATAGCTTTTCTTCCAAGGAGCAAGTGCCTTTTAATTTCAATGTTGTCAAAGAGTATAAGCTCCCAGTTATGAGATGAATATAAGGATCTAATACTGCATGGTGAATTTAGTTAACAGTGCACTTGAAAGTTTGCCAAGAGAGTAGACCTTAAACAGTTTCATGATACACACTAAGAATGGGAAATGCATGAGGTGATGGAAGTGTTAACAATCTTTATTGTGGGAGTCATTTCACAATATATAGGTATATAGAAATCATCAGTTTGTATACTCTAAAACTTACACAGTGCTATATGTCAATTATATCTCAATAAACCTGGAAGAAAGAAAGGAAAAGATAATCTTATAGTCCAGGATGTCTACTGGAACTGGAGCCATCACATTCATCCTCTAGTTAGAAAAGTAGAGAAAAGAAGCAAAAGGCCAATGGTCATGCTTCCCACCTGAGCCAGCGCTTTAAAGTATTCTTACACAAAATTTTACCTTCTGTTTTGTTTTGTAAATCTCACTAGCCACACTTATCTATAATGTAAGGGAGGCTGGAGAAATGTAAGCATTTTTGTTTATTTATTCTTAAATTTATTTATTTATTAAAGCAGTTTACAATTTTTACAATATTTACAATGTTTTGTTATTATACTGTATACCTATATATATACATATATTTCAGATTCTTCTCTCCTATAGGTTATTACAAGATATTGAGTACATTTCCCTGTGCTATATAGGAGGTCTCTGGTGGTTATCTATTTATTATATAGTAGTGTGTATATCGGAGAAGGCAATGGCACCCCACTCCAGTACTCTTGCCTGGAAAATCCCATGGACAGAGGAGCCTGGTAGGCTGCAGTCCATGGGGTCGCTAAGAGTCGGACACGACTGAGCGGCTTCACTTTGACTTTTCACTTCATGCATTGGAGAAGGAAATGGCAACCCACTGCAGTGTTCTTGCCTGGAGAATCCCAGGTTCAGGGGAGCCTGGTGGGCTGCCGTCTCTGGGGTCGCACAGAGTTGGACTCGACTGAAGCGACTTAGCAGAAGCAGCAGTGTGTATATATTAGGGCTTCCTTTGTAGCTCAGTTGGTAAAAAAAATCCACCTGCAATGCAGGAGACCAGGTTTGATTCCTGGGTTGTAAAGATTCCCTGGAGAAGGGATAGGCTACCCACTCCAGTATTCTTGGGCTTCCCTGGTGGCTCAGATGGTAAAGAATCCATCTGCAATGTGGTGGACCTGGGTTTGATCCCTGGGTTGGGAAGATCCCCTGGAGGAGGGCATGGCAACCCACTCCAGCATGCTTGCCTGGAGAATCCCATGGACAGAGGAGCCTGGTGGGCTACAGTCCATGGGGTCACAAAGAGTCGGTCACAAGTAAGCACAGCACAGTAGAGTGTGTATATATTACTCTCAGTTTCCTAATTTGTCCCTTCTCTCCACATGTGGCCTTTGGTAACCATAGTTTGTTTTCTATATCTGTGAGTTTGTTTCTGTTTTGCAAATAAGTTCATTTGTACCTTTTTTTTTTTTTAGATTCCACATATAAGCAATATCACATGATATTTATCTTTGTCTGATTTGCTTCATATAGTTGGCAAATCTGGGTCCACCATGTTGCTGCAAATGGCATTATTCCATTCTTTATTATGGCTGGGTAATATTCCATTGTGTGTGTGTGTGTGTGTGTGTGTGTGTAGCATATATACATATGTGAAAATATGCTAAAGCTGAAGCTTTGATATTTTGACCACCTGATTCAATGACCAGACTCACTGGAAAAGACCCTGATGCTGGGAAAAATTGAAGGCAGAAGAAAAGGGTGGCAGAGAATGAGATGGTTGGATTGTATCACTAACTTAGTGGACATGAACTTGAGCAAACTCTGGGAGATAGTGGAGGACAGGGAAGCCTGGCGTGCTGCAGTCCATGGGGTCACTAAGAGTAGGACATGACTAAGCAGCTAACAACAACATCTACTGTATCCATTCAGCTGTTGAAACACATTTAGGTTGCCTCCTTGTCTTAGCTATTATAAATAAGCTACAATGAACATTGTGGTACATGCATCTTTTCAAATTATGGTTTTCCTTTTTTTGTGGTATCTTTGTCTGGTTTTGTTATCAGAGTGATGGCCTCATAGAATGAGCTTGGAAGTATTCCTTCCTCTGAAATGCAAGTATTTTTAGTTGTGTACTTTGTCACTCAGGGATATAGATAGGAGAGAATCGACATTTTGGCAGCTAACAATCTCTGACTCAACTCCCTCAACTCATTTGCTCATCCCCTTCATGATTAAAATGCATTTTCTACTACTCAACCAAAATTATCAATCACAATAGAAAGAGTACCTAGAGTACCTCTAGGACAGTTCTTTAACTCATGGGAATTAATGAGCCCATTCATTTATGCAACAGATTGTGTGTTTGTGTGTAAGTCTGTGCATTTCCTAAATATCTGGCAAGTTTTGAAGCTTGAAGATAGAGCAATGAATCAGGTAGTCTCAGTCCCTTCTCTCCTAGTTATAGTCCAGTGAATCAAAGAGTCCTGTAAAGATAAGAAAAATTTGTGATGAAAAAGAATGATGTGTCTTAGATACAATAAGAAAATCTCTCTTGGTCATAGGGATAGGGAAGGCTCCTGAGTCCACAGATAAGTTGAAATTTGATGGATGAATAGGAAACACCTAGTTGAAGGGAGTATTTGGGTAAATAACATTCCAGGGATTCCAAGCATTCCGGAAAGAAGGAATAGTACAGATGAAGGCCAGTGGTGGAAGGACCATGGGAAAAAGGCTAGTTAGTGTGGCTGGACCACAAGAAGCAGGAGGAAGCAAATTGAGAGGTGAGCAAGGACCAGCCATGTGGGGCTGTTAGGCATGCTAAGGATTTCACTCTTCCTTCCAAGAGCAATGAGAAGCCACTGACTTTTAAGGTAAGGGTGGAGACTGGGGGCTTGTGAAATGATCCCTTTTGCTCTTTGTAAAGATTACTCTGATGGAGAGTGAACCAGACTGGATTGCATAGTGGCAGAGAGACCAGACTGGGGCCTAGATAAGAGATAATGGTGGTTTGATCCAGAGTGATGGAAATTATAGATATGGAAAGAAGTATACAAATTCACTAGTTCTAAGAGCCATTTGACTTTTGAGGGCTGATAATGGTCCAGCTGAGTCTTTCTGAGATCCTTGCTCCAGGTAGAAAGCATTAACATGGAAGAGAAAATGTTTGCATTAAATTTATTGGTAGTCACAGGATTCTGTTCTAGAGGTTTGTTCAAATTAACCCAGGCTTCACCAGACCTGAGTTGGGGTGAGATTTGGTCCTGGCTTGATCTTAGTAAAATATTCATGATTTAATGTATTTTTTCTAATCCTAAACTCTGGTATTTTAATAAAATGTACATCAAAGACGTGTAGGGTCTTGTACACTGAGATGAGAGATGCTTAGATGATGTTTTCCTTGCCTTTGAGATTTGTTAGCTTTCCTCATTCACCAGAATTTGAGAACTGAATTGGGAGGTTTCTGATTAAGCATGGTACCCAAATGTAGCTTTTGCTTTGGACTCTCCCTTGTGTTTAACATCACTAAATGTCAGAAAAAGGATTAAACAGCATTTCCAAATAAGGACAAAGAGAATGGGGAGGGGAATGACTGAGTACAAAAGAGACCAACAAAATTTTGAGCTGTGGAAAGCAGATGGATGAATACCTGCCTTGGGTTTTAGCTTTTTTTCCTGCTTGGTTAAAACCTACAGCCAACAATAAGAAGGCTGATTTGTGCCACAAAACCCCAGACAGGCTCAGATACTGGTGGCACTAGATTCCTCTGAAGGCGGGGCTGATGGGAGGATTAGCTGAAAATGGAACCCCTCCCTCTAGGCGAGAGGCCAGGCAGGTACCCTTCCTCTGCTCTGTGCAGAAGGGAGTTTACTGCCTAGAGAGGATGAACTGGGGAGCTCCCAGACTGTGGAACAAGTCAACAGATACTTGGCAATTCTTGCCGTTGTCACAGCTTGGCAGGAATTTGTTCCTGGAATCTAGTGGGTAGCTTCTGCTAAATATTTCACAATACTCAGGGCAGTCACCACAACAAAGGACCATCTGACCCAAAATGTCAATAGTGCTGAGCCTGGTGGGCTGCAGTCTATGGTGTCGCAAAGAGTCAGACATGACTGAGCAACTACCACTAACACTTTGACAAATTCTGAGTTAAGTGCAAATCGAGGGTGAGATTCCCTGCCTTCCTACCCAACACAGACATGTGCATGCACAGGAGTTTAGGAGATGGGAGAATATTTCTATTAGGAAGTTGACTAACAAGGAGAAGGACATTGACATCTGTAAATCTCCCAGTGTTCCAAGTCTCTGCCAGTCACCCACTGTGAGTTCCATCCACTCTTCAAGAACTTTTTATTTATATTTTTGAGACTGTCTTAAATGTGAACAGAGAGCCACACGGATAGTTGAGGACAGTCTCATAATGAAAAATGGTGAGAAAAATGGAAGGGGGAAAAAGGAGAAAAATAGAGAACACAAGAAACAGAAGTAAACAAAAATAACTTGATTATAGTACTTCTAGAGAGATATGAGATGCTGTTGCACTTCTTAAGCTGGAACAGTATGCTATTAACAAGAGAGATATATTGAGAAAACAAAAGAAGTTATTGGAAAGTAAAAATATGAGAGTGGAAATAAAAATGAAGTGTTGGAAAGTACAGTTGAAGAAGGCTTACCAAATGGAACAGAAAGATCAAGAGATGGGGAATAAAGAGAGCAATGGAGGAAAACCCAGGGGGTCAACATCCAGCTAAAAGGGATTCTAAAAAGAACAAGGAAGGAAGGAAACCAGAAGAGAAAAAATACGAGAAAATTTCCCCAAAGGGTATGCGTTTCCAGAATAAAGGGTCTTCTGGCTAGCCAGTACTAGAGTTGCAAACCATAAACCAGCAATAGCAGAAAATCTATTTTCTAAAATAGATTTTAGAAATCTATAAAGTCTAAAACCAATTTATTTATTACTATTTTTGGTTGTGCTGGGTCTTTGTTGTTGCACACAGGCTTTATCTAGTTGCCACAGGTGGGGGCTACTGTGTTGCGGTGTGCAGGCTTCTCATTGCAGTAGCTTCTCCTGTTGCAGAGCATCGGCTCTAGGTGCACGGGCATCAGAAGCGGTGGCTTGCAGGCCCTAGAGCACGTGGGCTCAAGTAATTGTGATATGTGGACTTTAGTTGCTCCACGCCATGTGGAAATCTCCCAGGCCAGGGACTGAACCTGTGTCACTCCCATCCACTGTACCATCAGGAAAGTCCCAGAAAATCTTATGAGCTATCAGAGAGAAAAAGAAATCAGTTATGAGGGGCACTAGGCTTTCTAACAAAAACACTGCAAGTTAGAAGCTGATAGAGCATTGCCTTCAACATTTTGAGGAAAATGATATCCACTTAGCAGTCCATGTTCTGTGGAACTTCAGGCACAGGTAAAAGTAGAATGAAGACAGTTTTAAACTTACATGGCTGAAGGAGTTTACCTCCTATATACCTGGTCTTGGACGTCCCAGGTGGCTCAGTGGTAAAGAATCTGCTTGCCAATGCAGGAGATGAAAGAGGCACAGGTTTGATCCCTGGGTTGGGAAGGTCCTCTGGAGGAGGAAATGGCAACACACTCTAGTATTCTTGCCTGGAGAATTCCCTAGACAAAGGAGTCTGGAGGGCTCCGGTCCATGGGGTTGCACAGAGTCGGACACGACTGAGCAACTGAGCGCACACGCATGCAAATCTTGTCTTAGCAATATGGGAGGGATGGGATCCATCAGAAAGAAATATAGATTAAGAGGAAGAAAGACCTGGGACATGGGACTGTGCCAGACACACAGAGTAAAAGAAGAAGGTTATGCCTGATTTAAAGTGTGCATCAGGCCCTCAGTGTTTGGTCAGACTGTAGCAGGAGGATAGAGCACTCCAAGGACTATTTTTTCCATTTCAGTTAAAAAAAAAAAATCTAATTGTAGGATAATTAGTTTGCAGTATTCTGATGGTTTTTGCCATACACCAACATGAATTGGCCATAGATAACACATGCCCCCTCCCTCCTGTACTGCGCCTCCCAACTCCCTCCCCTTCCCACCTCTCTAGGCTGTCACAGAGACTGGCTTTGGGTTCCTTGTGCCATACAGCAAACTCCCACTGGCTATGTATTTTGCATATGGTAATGTGTATATTTCAATGCTAAAGAGGGATATTTTTTAAGGAAAGCAGACAAGTACTACATAATGTAATACCTCCAATGAGAGAAATTTTAGTTTTGTGGGAGTTTTCAGGATACACTGGTGAAAGTTACATCGAAATTAAATAAATGAAAAGTGAGGGGAAAACAAAGGAAAGGGGATGAGAAGAAAGAAAATCTATTCTGATTGTGCATTTAGAGAGCACCGGTTTTGTAATAGGCATTGTTTTAAGTGTTTGTACATATTTACTTATTTAACCCTCACAGTAATAGTATTAATACCCCATGAAGTGGGTATTAATACTATTTTTATTTTGCAAATATGGAAAGTGATACATAAGGTTACATAGCTAGTGCCTGTTGGAGGCAGAATTTGAACCTAGGCAGTTGGGGTTGATAATATAACAATGTGAATACTGTATTGTGTTAATCAAGAGAGTGACATTACTATATAAAGATAATGGTAGGGTAGAGAAATGGGAGGAGGTCATGTATCTGTTAAATTCTAATATTTGATAGTAGGAGGTTGTCGATAATGTCCACATAGAAAAAGGAAACAAGAAATAGCAATGAAGAAGTTAATATAAAAATATGGAAATTATGATCATAGGAAAGAGTTAAAAAGGGTTGGGAGTGGTTAACTGTGGGGAATGGGACTGAGAAGTGGATAGGGGTGGGGTAACAAGCTGCTTTCTTTTCCTCTAAGCTTTATAGTTCGACCTGACCTTTTAAAATAATATACAAATGTTACCTTGATTAAAGATATGAGTCTAATAAAGATAAAAAGAATAAAGGAGTCCTTTAGCCTTATATTGGGTCACACAATTGGACTCTAAGCTGTCCCCATCTAGAGGCACTGCACCTTCCTTTTACACTCATGAGTGCAGCCGTCTGTGACTGGTTATGAGAAGGTTATAAAGGCCTCCAGAATGGCTTGTTTATTGCAAAAGATAAGCCCAAATCAAGCTGAGTCAACTTGAAATACTGGTCTGCTATTCATGCGTTATTTCAGTTAAAGGAAAGCGTCTTCTTGGCTTGTGTGTTCTCAGTCACTCAGTTGTGTCTGATTCTTTGTGACCCCATGGATCGTAGCCCACTGGGCTCGTCTGTCCACAGGATTTCTCAGGCAAGAATACTGAAGCGGGTCGCCATTTCATCCTCCAGGCATCTTCCCGTCCCAGGGATTGAACCCGTGTCGCTTGCATCTCCTGCATTGACAGGTGGATTCTTTACCACGTGGGCGCCACCTGTGAAGCCCTTATTCTTGGCGTGAATGTGTTTCATTAGACAACTTCTGTGTTAAAGTTGTGGGGCTGTTGCCATTTGGGGATTGAGTCAGACTTTATTAACTCATCATCAGTGTGGAGACACTCAGGCGGTATTTCTCTTTTATGAGTGTTGTCACCTGAAGTTTTTTCTTTCTTTTTGTTCTTTATGCACCAAAAGAGAAAAAGTCATTGTTAATAAACAAAAGCAGTGGAATACATTGACTTTTCTCTTGTCCTTTCGGAAGAAGGGAGAGGGGATGTTCATATCTCAGGAGTAATTCTTGGTTTTCTATTGAGGTCTCTATTGTGTTCTTCTCCTATGGACTGGAGAATGATTTGAATGAGTGCCATAGAAGGAAGGGCCTCAGCCAGGGATTGAGAGGCAGGCCAAAAGCTCCCATGAATTTGCAGCTCCATTACAGATGCACCGTGCTGGGAGGGAGCGCTGGAGCACTCCCTCATATGGGAGGGAGCTCAACCATATGGTATCTTGAAAACTCCTTTCCTCTTATTTTTTTTAAAGTTGTTGATTTCTTTAGTGATGCCTCTAACATAAAGGCAATGATTCCTGCAGTGACCGAGGAACAATAATTTTAAATAGTAAACAACACATAGGGATACGTTTCCTTTGTGGGGCTTTTATGGAGGCTGCATATTTAGACCCTTTGGAATGAGAGTTGGGAGGGGGATGGGTGCTCCATATCTGTGTTAGTTGGACGAGGATTTGGGGAGAAGCTGCACTTTGAAGGGGTCTTTTAATTTGTATCAATTTCTGGTAGGGACAGAGAACTCGTGTCCACTATATTTCCAAAGAGAGCTTTGCTTCTCAAATAACCGCCCATCTACAGAGCTATTATTTGAAAATACTAAGCAGCAAGAGAAGGTGTCACAGTCATCATCGGCATTATCATTGTCACCATCATCTTCACACTTTCTTTTTAATGCATTTGATGAGTCATTGGCAATATTTTGTGATGACATCATGTTAGTGGTAATAAGGAATTTTTCTTATTGTGGTGGGAGTGTTGGGTTATGAAGTTACATTTAGGAAGGCAATTTAAATACAACACATATTCAGTGACTGCTAGCCACTACTAGGTCATGTTCCTATCCATAGACTAAACTGTTGCCTCTAGGATTTGTCTAGCAACCGGTGGGTTTCATGAGGCTTAGTGTTGCAGAAAGCGCCAGCTGTGCCCAGCTGAGTGTTTCTATCAGGCCTGGTAAAGGGCTTACAGCTGAGTGCTGCAATTTTTTAAATTGTTATGTTAAAGCAATCGTTTTGTTTATGTTCAAATGATTTCTGTTAGATAGCTGGGGGCTACTATAACAAAATGCCATATATTGGGTGGCTTAAACAAATACATTTATTTCTCAGAGTTCTCGAGGCTGAGAAGTCCAGGATCAAAGTGCTGGCAGATTCAGCATCTGGTGAGGGCCTCTTCTGGCTACCGTGGCTGCCGTCTTGCTGTGTGCTCACAGGGCCTTTTCTCTGTGTGTGCCTGGTGTATGGATGAGGAGAGAGAATTCTCTTTTCCTTCTTGTAGGGCATTAATCCCACCATAGGGGCTCTACCCTCATGACTAGGTCTAAACCTAGTTACCTCCCAAAGGCTCTACCTCCTAATACAATTACATTGGGGATTAGGGCTTCAATGTATAGGAGTCATAACACTTAGGCCTCAACAACGTTCTAAAGGTTTTTCTTCTAATGATGCAAAGGAGATGGTCTTCAAATATCAGCATGATATCTAGTTAAAAGTATGGGCACAGAGCTTTAGCTGGCTGACTGACTGAGCGAACGGGAGAAATAATGGAAAAGGCGTGTGGATTCAGAGAGCCGAGAGAGTGTGTTTGTGTGGAAAACCAACAGATTTTTACCTTCCCGTTATCTGACAGCTCCTCAACATGAAATCAATAATGGGCATGAATGGGCTAAACTATTTTTAAGTCCAGGGACTGTTTGTGCCGCAGGGTACTCCTCTTTTCATCAGTGTGATATTAATAATATTAAAGAGCAGTTTTCTGTATGAAAAGGGCTTTGTTGGGTTAGTGAAAACCAAATGACTCATTAGAGACTTAACCTCAAAAATAATGTGCTAATGCATTTGAATTCTAAACAGAGCTGGTTTAGCCTGGGGTCATATTGTATTTCTGTGATTTATTGATCCCATAAACAGTACATTTTCTAACATTGTGAAAATAATATTCTATCTTTTTTCTGTTCAATATTTTATCTTTTTTATCTGTTCTTTTTTTGACAATAAGGGATGAACCACCAAGAGAAGGGGTCATAAAGGAGCCCCATTTATTGCTTCTCTTTTTCAGGGAGCAGTTCTCAAACTTGGGGAGTGTGTATAAAATGCAGACAAGAGCCCCCCCGGATTTAGATTCAGAACATAAGGAAAGGAGCCCATGAATCGGAATATTTAACAAATATCACAGGTAATTAGGGCTTCCCTGGTGGCTCAGTTGGTAAAGAACCCACCTGTAATGCAGAAGACTGCCTGCAATGCAGGAGACCTGGGTTCTGTCCCTGGGTCGGGAAGATCCCCTGGAGAAGGAAATGGCAATACACTCCAGTACTCTTGCCTGGAGTATTCCCTGGACGGAGGAGCCTGGAGGGCTACAGTCCATGGGGTTCCAAGAGCTGGACATGACTTAGTGACTAAACCACCACCACAACACAGGAATTATGTTACAGGTAGCTTGAACACCAAACTTTGGAGGGGGGGAAACAACAACAACAAACAAAAAGAAAAAAAACCCCAAGCCCTCTCTAATATCAAAATTTGTCCCATATCTCAAACCCTTAAAGTCTGTATGCTCTTAGAAGCTTTGCCTTAATGCCTAGTGAGTGGGCTGAAGACCTAGGCTCAGCAAAGGTCCTTCATACCCCACTGGTGGTATGTAATTTGAGAACCATTGATTAGGCATGAACCTGCACCAGTCCTGACTTCTCTGTCTGACTGCAGTTTCTGGGGGAGCCCCAAGCCCTTCACGCCCGCTATGCAGAATGGCCACAGACTTTCAGTGTGCCCCAAAGGCTCCCTGGAGCCCATGCTTTTGTCCGAGAGCTTTCCTTCCAAGTAAAATGATCCCGAGGTATTCCCTTTCATTAGTGGGAACACCTGCTAAATTCCCTTCCCTGTTGAGCCTTTGACAAGAACATATTAATCCATTGAGATTGACATCCCCTGAAATTCCATGAGCAGCTCCGACAGGAAGAGAACAATGATATGCTCAGGAGCCAACCCTTACAATCCTCAGTGAAGCATGCCTACCTGCTGCCTTCGTGCTCTCTGAAAGCCTGCCATGTGACATGGTAATTGTTTATGGATACTTCTGCAGGCCGGTCTTGAGATGAATGCTTATAGGAGGCTGTCAAGATGAACCTAGTATTAGGCTATAAAGGCCGGTTGGGGGTAGTTTAAATAAAGGTATCGGGATTGTTCAGAATAACGGAGCTCTTAAGCGAAAAGTCAAAATAGCAAACACTGCTGGCTGCTGGAGCACACCACACCATGAACCTTTCATGTGAAGTCACTCATTGGAAGAGAGATGAATGTTTTGAGGGTGGATTATTTTTTTTAAAAAAGAAGGTGGGTGGCACCAGGGATCTATTTTTATTCAAAAGGTTTGAGAAGTGCCATGAAATGGCTGTACGTGTTTGCAAGCAGGTCTTTCCTATTATTTGACAAGATGTGAATAATCGGAGGCAGAAGATGCAGTATTCCTGGCTCATTGCTGTGGCGCTTCGCTGGCTGTGCTTTGTAATATTTGGCAAGTTTGCCATTATCTTTGTGTCTCAATTTTTCACTTATTTAACTTTGATTTAACGTCTCGTGGCATGATGGGATTTCCTTAATTGCTGGCAGATTGCTTTGTATGTTTGGATGTGCAAAGAGAAAGTAATCCAATTTATTAATTATGCGTTGCAGTTAATATTCATTTAAAGCTGTCAAGTGGTTAGCCGTAAGAGATGCGTGAAAAAAGGACAGTTAAAAGAGCAACAGTTGTTTTTGTAGATAGGGCCCATTGCAATTACAATAATTCAGCTGGTAAAGAATCTGCCTGCACAATGCAGGAGACCCCAATTTGATCCCTGGGTTGGAAAGATCTCCTGGGGAAGGGATATGCTCCCCACTCCAGTATTCTTAGGCTTCCCTGGTGGCTCAGACAGTAAAGAATCCACCTGCAATGCAACAGACCTGGGTTCGATCCCTGGGTTGGGAAGATCCCCTAAAGGAGGGCATGGCAACCCACTCCAGTATGCTTGCCTGGAGAATCCAATGGACAGAGGAGCTTGGCAGGCTATATAGTTCATGGGCTTGAAAAGAGTCAGACACGGCAAGACAACTAAGCACACAGCACAGCTGTTAGACCCGTAACCTTTCAAAGAAATGCACGGTTGTAGCTTTAAATCCTCCTCAGTTCAGTTCAGTCACTCAGTCGTGTCCGACTCTTTGCGACCCCATGAATTGCAGCACGCCAGGCCTCCCTGTCCATCACCAAATCCCGGAGGTCACTCAGACTCACGTCCATCGAGTCAGTGATGCCATCCAGCCATCTCATCCTCGGTCGTCCCCTTCTCCTCCTGCCCCTAATCCCTCCCAGCATCAGTCTTTTCCAATGAGACAACTCTTCGCATGAGGTGGCCAAAGTATTGGAGTTTCAGCTTTAGCATCA
>SJYQ01004601.1:155474-177030 GCA_006410935.1 Redunca redunca
TTTCTCCTGGCAATCTTGATTCCAGCCTGTGCTTCTCCCAGCCCAGTGTTTCTCATGATGTACTCTGCATATAAGTTAAATAAGCAGGGTGACAATACACAGCCTTGACATACTCCTTTTCCTATTTGGAACCAGTCTGTTGTTCCATGTCCAGTTCTAACTGTTGCTTCCTGACCTGCATACAGATTTCTCAAGAGGCAGGTTAGGTGGTGTGGTATTCCCATCTCTTTCAGAATTTTCCACAGTTTATTGTGATCCACACAGTCAAAGGCTTTGGCATAGTCAAGAAAGCAGAAATAGATGTTTTTCTGGAACTGTCTTGCTTTTTCCATGATCCAGCGGATGTTGGCAATTTGATCTCTGGTTCCTCTGCCTTTTCTAAAACCAGCTTGAACATCAGGAAGTTCACGGTTCACATATTGCTGAAGCCTAGCTTGGAGAATTTTGAGCATTACTTTACTAGGGCGTGAGATGAGTGCAGTTGTGCAGTAGTTTGAGCATTCTTTGTCATTGCCTTTCTTTGGAATTGGATTGAAAATTGACCTTAAATCCTCCTAATTTAATGAAAATTGCATCCTGGGTGGCAGAATTGTTTCTGTTCTTCCTTTTTTGGAAAGTGAAGGCTTTCATGCTGTGACTGTCTTCAAAAAGAGTGGGTTCCATGTCCTGAGAATAGGGATCATGTTTCATGAGAAGAAGAGTTAATCCATCCTGTCTTCAAACTGTGACTTTTGCTAGGGACTGGAAAAGTCATGGGAAAGACACGTATACTTCTGGGTTTCAGCTTCTTTCTCTGTAAAATGGTATTATGTTTGTGTGTATTGTGGTTGTGCAGAATATCCTCTTTGTCCAGCTCACTTCCCAGGAGCATTGTGAAGGCTAGAAAAGGAACAAACAACAGGTAGCTGGTAGCTTTGCAGTCTCTGCTCTAGGTTCAGTGCTGTTGGTGTGCTTGAAGCAGATGTCTCCTGAAGCTAGTGCAGGGAAAGAGGACAGGAGAAAGGAAGGCTGAGATTCTAAAACCTGTCTAAAGTCTAATTGATGTTTTGTAGACAAACTCTTACAATTTTACTTGTCTCTCTCATCATAGCTTTCTTTTAATTTATCTCCCTTTTACAGACTTTTTACTAGTTCTGTTTTTTACTTTCCAAAGGCTCTTAGAGGTCCTTGGTAGCACTAGCATCTGGATTTCTTCTAATTTTTTTGTATTCTCTCCTTTCTTGGTCCACCTTTAAAATTCCTTTTCATGTCCACTTCTAGGAACACAACCGAGTGTCCATAACCCCAAGTAACTTGTACCCTGTGGAGGAACCATAGATTGAGGCTGCTGCTGTAGACAGCACTTCTTCAGGCAGTGGTGAGATGATTCTCCCAACCTAATTCGGGTTCTGTCAGCATAAATCTTTCACCCAAATAGTGCTAAGTCATTCCAGGTTCCCCTCAGAAAAGAACCAGGGAAGGGATGGAGAGCAGGTTCGGGAATGCTGTGAGCATAAATTGGTTAAGAGACTCAACATGATTTCAGAGGGGTCCTCTAAGGAGGTGGGTGTTTGGGAAAGTTGGTTTAACATTGCTTTTCTCCATCCTGAATTCTCCATCCTGGGCATCAGGTTGTGCGAATGTGAGTATCGGCTGCATCATAAATGGATCACAGATACAGCAGAGTGAAAAGTGTAGATGATTGTACAAATCCACAATCACCATTAGAAAAACAGCTGAGAGTGTGCATCCTTGAAAAAGGAAGGCAAGCCATTTACTGCATGGAGTTACAGTTACATGCACAGCAGCATTAGAGAGAAATGCCTAGAGAGACCGCGTGGCATCCAGTCCTATCACTTCATGACAAATAGATCAGGAAAAAGTGGAAGCAGCAACAGATTTTATTTTCTTGGGTTCCAGAATCACTTTGGACGGTGCCTGCAGCCATGAAGTTAAAAGACGCTTGCTCCTTGGAAGCAAAGCCGTGACAGACTGAGATAGCATGTTTTTTTTTTTAACTCAGTTTTTAAAAATTTTATTTATTTATTTTTTGTTGTGCTGGGTTTTGTTGCTGCACAGGTTTTTCTCTAGTTGTGGAGAGTGGGTGTTACTTTAAGGTTGCGATACACGGGCTTCTCATTGCAGTGGCTTCCCTTGTTGCTGAGCACGGGCTCTAGGGTGCCCAGGTGTCAGTAGTTGTGGTTCCCGGGCTCTGGAGCACAGGCTCAGTAGTTGTGCATGGGGTGAGTTGCTCTGTGGTATATGGGATCTTCCCAGGCCAGGGATCGAAACTGTGTCTCCTGCCCTGGCAGGCTGATTCTTTACCACTGAGCCACCAGGAAAGCCCATAAACATATAATATTATATAAATATTCATAAGCACACAAAACACATTTTTTGAACCATATAGGCTCTGGTAACATCTACATGGTTTGTACTTCCTTGGTGTGGCACTTGCTATTAGTTGCCTATTTACGTGTCCCCTTTCTTTCTTAAGAGCAGAACCTGATTTTGCACAGGGCAGCAGTGGATGTTGTTAAAAACTCAATTCCTAATCCCTAAAGGTGGCCATGGGACTCAGTTCTGAGCAAAAAGAGGTTAAGTAGAAGCCTGTGGTGCTGTGACTTCACTTTCCTCTCTCCTTTTGCCTGGAACACAGTTGTTGGTGAGAGGAATGGCAGCCATCTTACGAACAGCGGAAGAAACCCATGCATAAGGAATACGGAGCAGCAGTAATCAAAGATTCACAGCTAAATGCCTATAATTGGTTAAAAGACATTCTAGCGTATGCATATATTTATAACTTCTTCACATTCTTTGTAGAAAGAGTTATGCATACATCTGTATTCCCATAAATCCTAAATATTTTGTGTGAGTCAGTAGGCCTGTAGTAAGAAATGGAGGATTTCCTGTGGAGCTGACTTGACAGTTGTTGATACAAGTTCAGTCAGGAGACTGTGGAGCTTAATTCCTGAGACCCAGAGACCAATGAGGAAGCATACAGGTCACCCATCTGGCTTTGGGGCACAAGGATTAAGATCTCAAAGGAAGTAAGGGTAACAAACAGGAAGTCAGGTCAGACTCTTAGGGGTTCAGAATGAGTTGTTACACCAAGGTCAGGAACTTCTGAGGTAAAAGTTAAAGGCAGGGAGAACTTCACAGATTACGGCCAGAAACTAGTGTCTTAGAGTGGACACGAGGCTGTATTTCTGGTGCCGTTTCCTCCACTAGAATCTGTCCACTTGCTCTTCCTCTGCCTTAGTGTCGCTAGAGGCCCGGGGAGTGCTGGAAAATGAAGGAAGGTGTCAGTGGGCACTGACATTTCTGTTACACCTCTGGTGATGGGAAGATTGTTTTCTATAGACTAGCTTCTGGGAGAAGGTGATGGCACCCCACTCCAGTACTCTTGCATGGAAAATCCCGTGGACGGAGGAGCCTGGTAGGCTATAGACCATGGGGTCGCTCAGAGTCGGACACGACTGAGCGACTTCACTTTCACTTTTCACTTTCATGCATTGGAGAAGGAAATGGCAACCCACTGCAGTGTTCTTGCCTGGAGAATCCCAGGGACAGGGGAGCCTGGTGGGCTGCCGTCTATGGGGTCGCACAGAGTCAGACACGACTGAAGTGACTTAGCAGCAGCAGCAGCAGCTTCTGGCTCTGTATGTTTCAAAACTTGTTTCTCCTCCAGCCTACATACTTCTAGTGCTGGGCACCATGAGGTACCTAGGGTCCTAAGATGTGTTCACATCTTTTGGCCTTGCCTCTTCATTAGTTGACAGTGGATGAGTCAGCGCAGGAAATGGTGAGAATATTCCTGAAAACCACATCTACCATGGGAGAGCCAGCAATACCTTAACTATACCTGGAAATGATCATAAACATTAATACATCTGGTGATGCTCCAGACCAAATGTATCCTAATGTAACTTCCTTTTATCCAGACCCCAAAATGTCCAGGGCAATTCCAATGCCACCTAAAGTGAGACAGAGTATGATGAAGGAGAAATTGTGGTTGAGATAATGGTTTTAACCAATTTCTGTTGAAATGATTTATTTAAGCAAAATTAAACAAACAAATAAATGACAATGTAGGTGAACTGTTAGGAACCTACCTAGAATATAAGAAAGGCCCTGTGCCCTCAGAAAGGGTCCTGAAGCTGCAGCTCCTTTAGCTTTATGGTAAATGCATCTGTGTGCATTTCTTTAAAGAGATGTGCATGTGGCATGCATGAACACACTTTGGACTGTTTTGTATGCTGCCAGACAATTTAAGGGCAATAATTTTTTTAGCAACTTAAATTATGTTTTGCTTAATCACTCAGTTGTGTCCGACTCTTTGCAATCCTGTGGACTGTAGCCTGCCAGGCTCCTCTGTTCATGGCATTTTTCAGATAAGAATGCTGAAGTGGGTTGCCTTTTCCTCCTCCAGGGGTCTTTCCGATCTAGGGATAGAACCCACGTCTCCTGTGTCTCCTGCACCGCAAGCAGATTCTTACTTGTTGAGCCATGGAGGAAGCCCCAAATAATGTTTAGTTTGCTTTGAAATTAGGTGATCCATGCTGTTGTTAAAATGAAAATGAAAAAAAATTACTGTTAAATTTGCAGTTATCTTACTATGTGGGGATTTTGTATTTTCTTTCAGATATTCTCCTTGTTGAATATATATATATGTATATACATATATTTAGATGAATATATATATATTTCTATGTCTTCATCTGCAAAAGGGGACAACTTCAATATGTTATTTTGAAGATTAGTTATATGATGTGCTTTCTTCAGTTCAGTTCAGTCGCTTAGTCGTGTCCGACTCTTTGTGACCCCATGAATCGCAGCACACCAGGCCTCCCTGTCCATCACCAACTCCCGGAGTTCACTCAAACTCATGTCCATTGAATCGGTGATGCCATCCAGCCATCTCATGGTCTGTTGTCCCCTTCGCCTCCTGCCCCCAATTCCTCCCAGCATCAGAGTCAACTCTGATGAGTCAACTCTTCGCATGAGGTGGCCAAAGTATTGGAGTTTTAGCTTTAGCATCAGTCCTTCCAAAGAACACCCAGGACTGATCTCCTTTAGAATGGACTGGTTGGATCTCCTTGCAGTCCAAGGGACTCTCAAGAGTCTTCTCCAACACCACAGTTCAAAAGCATCAATTCTTTGGTGCTCAGCTTTCTTCACAGTCCAACTTTCACATCCATACATGACCACTGGAAAAACCATAGCCTTGACTAGACGGACCTTTGTTGGCAAAGTAATGTCTCTGCTTTTGAATATGCTGTCTAGGTTGGTCATAACTTTTCTTCCAAGGAGTAAGTATCTTTTAGTTTCATGGCTGCAGTCACCATCTGCAGTGATTTTGGAGCCCCAAAAAATAAAGTCTGACACTGTTTCCACTGTTTCTTCATCTATTTGCCATGGAGTGATGGGACCAGATGCCATGATCTTCATTTTCTGAATGTTGAGCTTTAAGCCAACTTTTTCAGTCTCCTCTTTCACTTTCATCAAGAGGCTTTTTCATTCCTCTTCCCTTTCTGCCATAAGGGTGGTGTCATCTGCATATTTGAGGTTATTGATATTTCTCCCGGCAATCTTGTTTCTCATGTTGTACTTTGCTGTTTCTTACATATTGTTAAATATCCCTAAAAAATGGTTACTTAAAAAAATTCTTTTATTTATTATTTGCTTTAGCTTCTCTGTGTCTTCCTTCCTGTGCATGGGCTTTTCTCTAGTTTCACTGAGTGGGGTTATTTTCCATTGCATTGCGTGGGCTTCTCATTGCAGTGGCTTCTCTTGTTGCAGAGAATGGGCTCTAGGGTAGGAAAACTTCAGAAGTTGCAGGATGTGGGTCACAGGGTCTAGAGTGTGGGCTCAGTAGTGTGGCACACAGACTTAGTTGCTCCGGGGCGTGTGGGATCTTCCTGGACGGATCGAACCCGTGTTCTGTGCATTGGTAGGCGGATTCTTAACCATTGGATCACCAGGGAAGTCCCTAAAATAGTTACTTTTAAAAATAACTGTGTAAATTCTAAAATTCCCTATTATTGAACAGTTGGTTTATTTTAATATGTTTTCTATTATAAATAAGGTGCTAAACATCCTTCAACATATATTTGTATATGCACTTTTTACTATGCACATAATAAATTCAAAGAAAGTGAATGACCATGACACATGACAAATGTAAAGAATTTTGTGCATATGTGTTGGTTGCTCTCTAGAAAGTCTTTATGAATTTATACATATATATTTTAATTCATTAAATATTTTATATTGGTTGCACTATGTCTTTGTTACTGTGTGCAGGCTTTCGCTAGTTGTGGAGAGCGAGGGCTACTCTTTAATTGTGATGCGCGGGCATCTCATTGCCGTGGCTTCTCTTGTCCTGGAGCTCTAGGCCCATGGGCTTCAGTAGTTGCAGCTTGAGGACTCTAGGGGCAGGCTCAGTAATTTTGGCACGCAGACTTATTTTCTCCATGACATGTGGAATCTTTGAGGACCAGGGAATAAACCCATGTCTCCTGCATTGGCATGCAAATTCTTACCTCTGTACCTCCAATGAAGTCCTGAATTTATATTTTTTAAAGAAATATGTGAGAATGTTTTCCTAAACCTTTGCCAGAAATATTTACTATTATAAAAAACATCTTTGGGATGGTATCTTTTGGTTTTATGCTCATTTCTCTGATTGTTGTGATGGTGAATACTTTTTATATGCATTCTGGCTTTGTGTTTCTTTTGCAAATTGTCAGTTCATATCCTTAGGCAAGAGTTTTTAATTAGATAATTTTTTAATTTTTTTTTTTTTTTTGTGAAGTTGCTCAGTTGTGTCTGACTCTTTACAATCCTGTGGGCTGTAGCCTGCCAGGCTCCTCTGTCCATGGAATTTTCCAGGCAAGAGTACTGGAGTGGGCTGCCATTTCCTTCTCCAGGAGAATATTCCTGACTCAGGGATCGAACCCAGGTCTCCCTCATTGCAGGCAGATGCTTTACCGCTTGAGCCACCAGGGAAGGCAACACATTTCCCCAGGTACCTGGAGCTTATCATCATCATCATCACTGTTATTTTGTGTTTTCCCCTGTCTGCTCTTTCTCTGGCCTTTCTTCCTCTCCCTAAATAAAGGAATGTTCCCAAGAGCTGTTCTTAACCCCCATTTTTATTTGTGTTAAGACTGAGCCATATGAAACGACAATTTTTAGAAGGTTGAAAAATGGCCAAATACCAGCAATTTTATATAGTTAAATCTGATCTATTTCTTTTGACAGTCTGCTTCAGTCTCCTTCTATGCATCCATCTTCCATCTGTCCATCCATCCATCCAACACATATTTATTAACTAGCTATACGTGTTACTCCTCTAAGAATGACTCACCCCTGAATCATCTTTAGCCCCGCCCTTTCTCCTGAGCTCCGGCTTTTGTATTTTATGAGCTGGCAAATCAGGTACACTGGCTCTGTAATACTCTTCACACCTTCTGTGTTCCTGTTATATCTACCTCGGTTCCGATTCTCATTTAACATGTCTTAGAGTGCCTGGGCTGCTTTAAGAGACACTGTAAACTAGATGGCTCAGAAGACAACAAGCATTCCCTTTTCACAGTTCTAGAGGCTGGAGTCCAAGATGATGGCACCAGCAGATTTGTGTCTGGAAAAGGACTTGCTTCCTCATAGATGGTGCCTTCTCACTGTGTACTCACACGGTGGAAGGGGCAAGATAGCTGTCTGGAGTCTCCTTCTTAAGGACACTGATCCCATTCATTAGGCTTCACCCTCAAGATCTTAACATCTTCCAAAGGCCTCACCTCTCAATACTCATCGTGGGGATTAAGACTTCAGCATACGAATTTGGAGAGAACACGAGTGCTCAGACCTTCGCAATGCTAGTGTTTTCTCTCTTGCAATCTTCTCTTCTTTCTCTCACCTTCATTCTACATTTCCTTAGGCTCAAATTTTTTTCCTTCTTTCAAGGGTCATTTTAAATACAGTGCCTCTACCCCCATTCTTCACTACAACCTCAGAAATTTCATGTCTAATATCCTTTTACATGCACATCTTTTCTGGAACTTTTTATCCTCCTACCATCTGGTTGTTTCTATATTTTCTTTCCTATTGAGATATCATTCATATAGAGTAAATGAAAAAAATCTTAGTTGTACAACGTAGTGAATTTTTACACATGCATATTCCTGGCAGCAACCACTCAGATGAAGACAGAACATTTCCATCACCTCAGCAAGTTCCCTTATGGTCTTTCACAGTTATTGACTACTGCCAGCTACCAAAGGTAATCTGCTCTGGTTTCAGTCCTCATGGATTAAGGTTAATGCCCTTGAACTTCTAATTAGTGGCATCATATACTAAGTACACTTTTGTGTCTGGCTACTTTTGCTCAAGATTTTGCTCTTGAATTTCATCCATGCTATTGTGTCTATTTCCCTTTTTGTTTTATTGCTGTGTAGAATTCCATTGTATAACAGTTTGTTTATACATTCCCCTGTTGGCAAACTTGGGTTGTTTCCAGTTTTTTACAATTATAAATAAAGATACTGTAAATATTCTTGAACAAATTCCTTTTTCTCATGCATGTATACCGAGGAATGGATTGCTGGATCGTAGGGTATGTATATGTTTAACATTACAAGAAATCACCAAACACTTTTTCAGAGGGGTTTTTGATTTTATGTTTTTCCAGAAATATATGAGTTGATCTACATCCTCATCATCTTTTGATGCTGTACATCTTTTCCATTGTGTTGTATGTGTAGAAGTATCTCATTGTGACTTTAATAAAGCATGTAGTTTAATTCCATCATGAATGATGATATTGGACACATTTTCATATCAGCTTGCTTGTGTGCTTTGTTGCTTAGTTGTGTCTGACCCTTTGCAACCCCATGTAGCCCCCCAGGCTCCTCTGTTCATTGGATTTTCCAGGCAAGAATACCAGAGCGGGTTGCCATTCCCTTCTCCAGGGGATCTTCCTGACCCAGGGATCGAACTCTGGTCTCCTGCATTGTAGGAGGATTCTTTACCATCTGAACCACCAGGGAAGCCCGCGTTTTCCTATACTTTTTGTTTATTTAGATATCATCTCTTATAAAGTGCCTGTTCAAGTTTTTGCCCAGTGTCTTCATTACAGTAGTTTTATAATATATCTTAAAGTCTGGAAGTTTAAGCCCTCCAACACTGTTTTTTCAGAATTGTCTTGACTATTTTGGATCCTTTGAATTCCCATATAAATTTGAGAATAAGCCTGTCAGTTTCTGGGAAAAAAAAAAAAAAATGCCTGCTAGGATTTTGATTGGGACTCTACTGAACCTATAGGTCAGTTTGGGATAATCAATATCTTAACAATGCACTTGCTTAGGTGGTCTTTCATCTTCTCAGTGATGTTTTCAGTGTATAATTCTTACACATATTTTGTTAAATTTATTCTTGCGTATCTGATTTTTTATGACATTGTAAATGGTATTACTTTAAAAATTTTATCTTTTGATTGTTGATTTCTAGAATACAGAAATGCAAATGGGTTTTATATTCTAATTTTGTATCTTCTCTCAATTCACGTTGCTAATTGTTATAGTTGTTTGTAAATACATTCCTTTGGGTTTTCTAGGAACATAATTATGTCATCTGCTAATAAATAAGTTTTCTTTTCTAATATTTATGCCTTTTATTTTAAAAAATTTCTTGCCCTACTGCAAAATTTTTGTACATTTTTTTTCTCCCCCCACTAAACTGTAAGCTACTTGAGGCAAGATTCTTTGAGGTAAAGACATGGTATTTAAGAGGATTTTGGTTGACTATTCAAATGACAATGGGGAAAATAATGAAATTAAAGCTATAATTTACTATTCTATATGATCAGTAAACAACCACCAGCAAGAAAAAGGATGTTGGTTAAAACTCACTTTTGTGAGTTGGTACGTCTTGATTTGTAATGGTTACTACAGGTAGTCTGAAGAATCTCCAGGTCATTCTGCCTGGTTTGTGGTTCCCATTTCTAGGATGCTTCTCAGAGGTTATGTTTGTGTTATTATACGACTCTTGCTAAGCATTTTGAGACTTCTAAAATAGCAGTGACTGCTTCTCCCCAGGATATCACGGAGCAGATGGATTCCTGGACTTCATTGCCTTCAGTCCCAATTCCCCAGGCTTCTGTTGGTGTAGGAAAAAAAATCTGCATTTTCAATATTACTGGAGTGAAGCCTGGGAAATTTTCAGTTTTGAGCCTTTAAATTCCAGGAGCAATGTTATTTTTAGGTTTCTAGTATGCACTTGGAGTTTGTGAGTGAGCTTAAGGAGTGAGGATGAGAGTGCCTGTGAGTGGGTAGTGGTCTTTTCCCAGTCCGCAGTGGCTTTTGCCCATTCTGAAGATTCATAGGATGGTGAAGTGGCAGCCTGGGATGTGAGATGACTCCTGGGCCGGAGGAAAAACACTGATAGGACTTTGATACCCATCTTTGCATTTTGGCATTTCTTTCATACATTCTGTTGTCCTTGTGGCTGGAAAAGGATGTTTTTTTCATTGTGTGATAAGTTTGTTTCTAAGGAGCTAGTTCTATTGTTTCTTTGCAAGCAGCAAAGATGCAGTTAGAAATTTAAGCAGTAGGTTGATAAAATGTTTAAGGCAGTTTTGAGTTGATGCCACATGGATTGCTCTGTGATCTTCTCCATATTGGTTGACGTTTTAGTATCTGATTAGGCTCACACATAGACAAAGAACTAGCATATGAACGAACTAACTATATTCTTGCTGTTAAATAAATATGGATTAACTTGAAAAAGATAAGAATGATAGAAATAATAGAAAAAAGAAAAATAAAAGAATGCATACCCTTGTAAGTTTGGATTAATATAAATGTGGGGTGATTTTTTTCAAATAGTTGAATTTTTCAATTATTTGAAAAATACATTTGGTTCTCTTCAGCGTTTACATGGGGCTTCCCAGGTGGCGCTAGTGGTAAAGAACCTACCTGCCAATGCAGGAGACAGAAGAGATGCAGGTTTGATCCCTGTGTTGAGAAGATCCCCTGCAGGAGGGTATGGCAACACCCTCTAGTATTCTTGCCTGGAGAATCCCATGGACAAAGGAGCCTGGTGGGGTACAGCCCATGGGGTTGCACAGAATCAGACATGACCGAAGCAACTTAGCACCCATACATGCAAGTATTTACATACTGACATTAAAACAGTCTTCTGTAAGTATTTTTGATATTTATTTATTTATTTAATTGAAATGTAGTTAACAGACAATATTATGTTGGTTTCACTATACTACATAATGATTTGACATTTGCATACATTATGAAATGATCATCACGGTAAATCTAATAACCATCTCTCACCATACAGAGTAATAGATTTGTAATAATCAACAAAGTTATTAAAATATTATTGACCATATTCCCTACACTGTATATTGTATCCCCATGGCTTATTCATTTTATAACTGGAGGTTTTACCTTTTAATCCCTTTCACCTCTTTCCCCGCCTTTCATACCCTCCCCTCTGGTGAATAACTATTTGTTCTCTGTATCTGTGAGTCTCTTTTCATTTTGCTTTGTTTGCTTGTTTTGTTTTTCGGATTCTACATGTCAGTGAGGTCATATGTTATTTTGTGATTTTTTTTCACTTAGCATAATACCCTCTAGGTGTATCCATGTTGTTGTAAATGGCAAAATTTCATCTTTTTATGGCTGAGTAATATTCCATTGTGTATATGTACATGCATTTTCTTTATCCATTCATCCATCAATATTCATTACTATAAATGTTGCAGTGAACGTTGGGAGTGTGTATATCTTTTCAAGTTAATTCTTTTGTTTTTTCAGGTGAATACTCAGAAGAGAAATCGCTGAATCATATGATAGTACTATTTTTAATTTTGGAGGGAACCTCCATACTGTTTTCCATACAGGCTATATCAATGTACAGTCCCACCAAAGTGCTTGAGGTTTCCCTTTTCTCCACATCATCATCAATCTGTTTTGTTTGTTTATATTCTCAGGGAATATCATTTTCTTTTCCCTCACTTTCAGTCCATGTATGCTGTAGATCTGAAGTGTGACTCTTGAAGGCAGCATATATATGGGTCTTTTAAAAAAATTAATTCAGCCACTTTGTGTGTTTTGATTGGAGTATTTAATCTAGTACTTTTAAAAGAATTATGGCTTCCCTGGTGGTACAGAGGTTAAACTGTCTGCCTGCAATGTGGGAGACCTGGGTTCGACCCCTGGGTCAGGAAGATCCCCTGGAGAAAGAAATGGCAACCCACTCCAGTATTCTTGCCTAGAGAATCCCGTGGATGGAGGAGCTTGGTGGGCTACAGTCCACGGGTTGCAAAGAGTCGGACATGACTGAGTGACTTCACATACTTACTGCCATTTTGCTAATTGTTTTCTTGTTGTTTTTATTGTTCTTATTTTGTTCTTTTCTTCTCCTTTTACTCTCTTCTCTTACAATTTGATGACTACCTTTGTATTATGTTTGGATTTCTTTCTCTTTTGTGTGGCTGTGTATCTATTTTAGATTTTTGGTTTGTAGTTGCTATGAGGTTCATTAGAGAAGGAAATGGCAACCCACTCCAGTACTCTTGCCTGGAAAATCCCATGGGTGGAAGAACCTGGTAGGCTACAGTCCATATATGACNTATTTAATCTAGTACTTTTAAAGGAATTATGGCTTCCCTGGTGGTGCAGAGGTTAAACTGTCTGCCTGCAATGTGGGAGACCTGGGTTCGATCCCTGGGTCAGGAAGATCCCCTGGAGAAAGAAATGGCAACCCACTCCAGTATTCTTGCCTAGAGAATCCTGTGGATGGAGGAGCTTGGTGGGCTACAGTCCACGGGTTGCAAAGAGTCGGACATGACTGAGTGACTTCACATACTTACTGCCATTTTGCTAATTGTTTTCTTGTTGTTTTTATTGTTCTTATTTTGTTCTTTTCTTCTCCTTTTACTCTCTTCTCTTACAATTTGATGACTACCTTTGTATTATGTTTGGATTTCTTTCTCTTTTGTGTGGCTGTGTATCTATTTTAGATTTTTGGTTTGTAGTTGCTATGAGGTTCATTAGAGAAGGAAATGGCAACCCACTCCAGTACTCTTGCCTGGAAAATCCCATGGGTGGAAGAACCTGGTAGGCTACAGTCCATATATGACAACCTATATATGTGAATTATTATTTTAGCTGATGATCTCTTAAGTTTGAATGCATCATAACAGCCCTACATTTTACTCCTGTAGCCCCCCATTTAATGTTTTGGCATCATATTTTACATCTTTTTGGTTTTTGTATCCCTTTATTACTAATTTCAGATATAGATCATTTTACTATTTTTGTCTTTTAACCTTCCTACTAGCTTTATAAGTGATTGAATATTACCTTTATTGTAAATTTGCCTTTATCAGTGAGATTTTCCTTTCATAATTTCATAATTCCTTTCATATTTATAGTTGTGGCCTTTTTGTTTTCCACTTTGAGAAGTCCCTTTAAAACTTTTAAACTTGCAGAGCCATTTCAGTGATGCTGAACTCTTAGCATTGTTTATCCCTTGAACTCTATCTCTTCCTCAAATCTTAAGATAGCCTTGCTGGGTAAAGTAATCTTGGTTGTGTTTTTTTTTCCTTTTTATTACTTTGAATATGTTATACTCGCTCTTCTGGCCTGCAGAGTTTCTGCTGAAAAGTCAGCTGGTAGTCTTATAGGAGTTCCCTTGTATGTAAGTAATTGGTTTTCTCTTGTTGCTTTTAAGTTTCTTTATCTTTAATTTTTGACATTTTAATTTAATGTGTCTTGGTGTGTACCTCTTTGGGTTCACCTTGTTTGGGACTATCTGTGCTTTCTAAACCTGGATGTCTATTTTATTCCCCAAATTCAGTAATTTTTCAGTTATTATTTCTTCTGCTCCTCTCTCTCTCTTTTTTCCTTCTGGGACCTCTATAATGTGAATTTTAGTATGTGTGATGTTGTTCCAGAGGTCTCTTAAACCATCCTCATTTTTAAAAATTATTTTTTCTTTTTTCTGTTCAGTTTTAGTGACTTCCATTACTCTGTTTTCCAAATCCATTTTTACATATCATCTTATCTACTGTTGATTCCTTATAGGTTAATTTTTAATTTCTGTTATTGTGTTCTTAAGCTCTGTTTGTGTCTTCTTTATTGTTCCTAACTTTTGTTGAAATTCTTGCTGTGCTTATGCATTCTTCTCTCAAGTGTGGAGAGCATCTTTAAAATCATTCACTTGAACTCTTTATTAGGTAAATTGTTTATTTCCATTTCATTTAGTTCCTTTTCTGAGGTTTTGTCTTATTTCATTGTTTGGGACATATTTATTAGTCTCCTGCTTTTTGCCCAGTTCTCTGGGTTTAATTCTAGGTATTAGGCAGGTCAATTATGTTTCTAGATATTGGAGAAATGGCCTTATGTAGGAGATGTCCTACAGGGCTCAGCAGGACACTTCTCTCTGGTCACCAGAGTTATTTGCTGTAGGGGTGCCCGCTATGGGCTGTGTGTACCCTTCTGTAGTGGAGGGGCTGACTACTTTGGCTCACTGGTAGGCAGGGTTGGCTCCTGTCTTGGTTGCCTGTGAGGCCTAATATGTGGCCATGAGCCTCTGGTTGCAGAGTAGGCTTCCTGTGTAGCCCAGGGAAGCCACCACTAGCTGGCTGCCTACCTGCTGAAGGGTGTGATTGTGTTCCTATAGGACTCTTTGAGCTGACCAGGAAGCCATGGGGCTGGTTCTGGGTCAGGGCCCGGGGCAGGGCTGGGTCATTGCATGGCTATGTGACTGTTATTAATAGAACACTTCTCTTTGCTTCAAGGCAACTGGCACTTTGCCCAATCACCTGAATTCCTACCACCCAGAAATAATTACTGCTTTTACTTATTTGTTATGAAATAATTATAATTATTTTCCATTTCATTGCTTATACCAGCTACTTGGAAATCTGCCTTTGTCATTTAATGTTCTGTGATATTGGTGTATTTCCATGTCAAAAAATGTAGAGCTACATTATTTTAATGGGCTTCTTTCCTTGGTGGTTCAATGGTTAAAAAAAAAAAAAAAAAAAAGCCATTTGCCAATGCAAGAGACCTGGGTTTGATCCCTGGGTTGGGAAGATCCCCTGGAGAAGGAAGTGGCAACCCACTTCAGTATTCTTGCCTGGGAAATCCCATGGACAGAAGGAACCTGGTGGGCTACAGTCCATGGGGTCTCAAAAGAGTTGAACACAACTTAGGGACTAAACAACAGTAGCATTATTTTAATAGCTTTTTAGTGTTTTTTTTTTGTGTGTGTGTATCTGAGTTTGTGTGTATGTGTGTTTGTTTTAACAATAATTTAATCAGTCCATTTTTTGATGGATATCTTAAATTTTTTTTTTTTTTNGTTTGTTTTAAAAATAATTTAATCAGTCCATTTTTTGATGGATATCTTAAATTTTTTTTTTTTTTTTTTTTACTATTGTAAACAACATTGAAATGGGTATTGTTGTTCAGTTGCTAAGTTGTATATTTCTTTTTGTGACCCCATGGACTGCAGCACTCCAGGCTTCCCTGTCCCTCACTGTTTTACTGGAGCTTGCTCAAAGTTGTGTCCATTGAGTCGGTAATGCTATCTAACCATCTCATCCTCTGTCACCTCCTTTTCCTCCTGCCCTCAATCTTTCCCATCATCAGGGTCTTTTCTAATGAGTTGACTCTTCATATCACGTGACCAAAGTATTGGAGCTTGAGCTTCAGCATCAGTCCTTCAAATGAATATTCAGGGTTGATTTCCTTTAGGACTGACTAGTTTGATCTCCTTGCTATCCAAGGGTTTCTCAAGAGTCTTCTCCAGCACCACAATTCAAAAACATCATTTCTTCATCACGCAGCCTTCTTTATGGTCCAACTCTCACATCTATACATAACTACTGGAAAAACAATAACTTTGACTCTAGGGCATATTTATACATAAAATCTCGAGCATTTATCTGATTATTTCCTTACGATACAATTCTGGCAGGGGTATTCTAGGACTCAGTCTATGTATATTTTACCTTTAGATTCATTTTACCAAACTTGCATGGGGAAAATTTGAATTAATTTTTATTCTCATCGATATCATATTGGGAGTGTTTACCCACACCATTGCAAACATTATTTATTGTGAATCTTAACCTGTTTATATTTCTAAATTTTATATATTTGTCTCTTTGTGAGGGTTATAAGCTGAATCAGTCAGAATCCAGTCAGAAAACCCCGTATCACACCAACTGTTTCAACTAGCAGAGATTTCACATGTGGAATTGGTTCCACATGTATTGAAAATCTGAAAGTACAAAAAGAAAATGCTAATGTCACCCAGAGGTAGTAACTGCAAGAAGCAGCAGGGAAAAGGTAGGAAGATGAGACCTGGGCAGTGTGGGGAGGGCCCCGGAGTGGGTGGGCTGGGCCTGAGGATGGAGCAGCCTGTCTGGTGAGGCTGTGCAGCAGCTCGCGGTTTGACTGCCAGGAGGGTATGGCCCAGCTGCTGGCCTCCTGGGAGGCCCCAGGTGGCTGGTGCTAGAACTGTAGAGAGAAATTGGGGACTGAGGCCAGCTCTGTATGGCTGTTGGTTTGATTGCCAACAGAAACTGGAAACCGGAAGGAAGTCCCTTCTTTTTCCACTTACCTTCCAGTCTCTCTCTAGTGCCTCATATTGGCAGAAACTTCCAGGAAGCCCGCTGGCAAGGAAGTTAGTGAAATCAGTTTTGCAGAGTCCCATCCTCAACATCACAGAGTGGAAAAGAGAATGCTCAGCTTGGACCTAGGAGGCAATAAGTCATAAGCAGGGGTGTTGCTTTGCTGGGACAGCCATATCAGAGTACCAGGAATTGAGTGACTTTGAACAACAGATATTTATTGTATCACAGTTCTAGAGCCCAGAAATCAGAGATTAAAGTGTTTCTTATGAGTCATATTGGATTAGCAGTCCACCATACTTCAGTACAACCACACTTTAATTTAACTAATTATATCTGCAATGACTTACTTGCAAATAAGGACACATTCTGAGATGCTAGGATTTTAACACAGGAAATTTTGGGGGCACAGAATTCAACACCAAACACCAGTATATAGACTTTAAAACAGGGTCCTTTTAACCTTAAAATGCTATATTAATTCCTCTGTATTTTTCTAGTTCTGGGTACAAAGAATACATGTAATAATTGCTAATAAATAAATAAGTGCTCAATTAAGTGACGACCATTCATCTACAGGCTCTTAAATTTAAAGTCATTAGTGATGTAACAAAATGAATGGACAGGAAGTTGCAACATTTTTTAACATTAATATGCAAAAGCAGCTAATCTTACTTAGGTAAACAATTCTTATATGTGGGTTTGTGTGCTTCCTGCTGTGATTTCATAGGCCTGTATTATGCTAGTAACTTATTTCTAACATGTTGGTTAGAGTTTCATTAAGTTCTGCAAAATACATGGACATTGTACTATCTGAGCAAATGAGATAAACTTGGTTCTAGCAATCAGATCAGGATAACTCCAATCCTTAGGGATCTTATCAAGGAGTAGAGAGTTAGGACTAACTGTAGTTTACAATGCACTAAGTCAGCCCTACCAAGGAGGAAACTAGTGGTCAGTGTGCTGGGCTCGGTGGTTTGATGTGAAACTGTATGACTTACCCTGACTATTACTTTTCTTCCTTCATCACTTTCCTTTTGTGATGCTTCCTCTGAACTTAAGAGTGTGGAGTGAGGGGACAGAGTCTCTACCCTTGAAACCCTGTCAGTTTAGTGAGGGAGACAGACAAGTGTTACACTTAATATGTGTTGGAGCAGAATGAGATGGGCGCTGGGGGAGACCATGGGCTATGGGAGGGCCTGGGGCCTTGCTGCCTTTGTTTCCTTGGGTCCCAGCACAGGGCCCGGTGCCCAGTCAATGTTTACTTGTTGAAACGGGCAGCACAGTCCTGCAAGTGTTTAGAAGGGAAGTTACATTTGAACTTGGTGTTGAAGGAGAAGGAGAAGATGGTGATACGGGGGAGGAATTCCATTTACCCACATCTTCTATCTCTAAGCCTCCTTCTCTAGATATTTCTAAATGGTTATGGTGATGGGTGTGACCATGACCTACCTCTGTAGGGTGTTTCTAGGATAAACCTCTTTCCCGTAGGCCTCAGCATAGGACTGACTCAACCAGTCATAGGAGTTCTGGGCAGGGAGTCTAGGAAACTGGACTTTAGTCTCAGCTTCATCACTAACTCTGAAATCTTGAACAAATCATTTAGCTACTTTGCTGAGTGTCTTTATGGATAATAAGCTAAATGATGTGCGTGATCCATTAAAATGGATTTAATACCAGATAGTAATCAGGCATTATTGTGAATTAGGAGGTTCATCTTAACCTTAACACTGATTTCGAATACATGGATTACATGCAGATTACCTTCCAGGAGTTATTGTTCAGTTGCCAAGTCATGTCCGACTCTTTGTGAGCCCATGGACTGCAGCACACCAGGCTTCTCTGTCCCTCGCTATCTCCTGGAGTTTGCCCAAGTTCCCTTCCAGGAGATGGACAATCCAAATGAGGGAGCAGAATCCCAGATCATTCTGGGATTGTGTGGGGTTGGCGAGTGATTCCAGGTTAGTCGGGTAAGGATTCATGAAGGGTTTGTTTATTACTAATGGAGTGCTGAGAATGAGATGCTGCCATCATAGTCAGGCTGAGCCAAGACCTGAAGGTAAGAGGCGAGAGAATTCTACCATGTGAGTGATACTGAGGTTGTATGTCCATTCATTCTCCAGTTACCTAGCAAGTTCCTACTGTGTGTCAAACAGGGATCAAGACAGACACAGTTGCTTCACTTTTGACAAGTGCTATCGGACAGGGAAATCGGGTTGTTCAGTAGCTTAGTCGGGTTCAACTCTGACTCCATGGACTGCAGCACGCCAGGCTTCCCTGTCCTTCACCATCTTCCGGAGCTTGTTCAAACTCATGTCCATTGAATTGGTGATGCCATCCAACCACCTCGTCCTCTGTCGAACCTTTCTCCTGCCTTCGATCTTTCCCAGCATCAGGGTCTTTTCTAACGAGTCAGCTCTTTGCATCAGGTGGCCAAAGTATTGGAGCTTCAGCTTCAGCAACAGTCTTTCCAATGAATATTCAGGATTTCCTTTAGGGAAATTGGGAGCTATACAAATAATTAAACAACTAATTAATTGTATTTATTATAACAAATGATAGAAAGCAAAAGGGCAGTGTGCAGTGGTGTATAGTATCAGGACCTCTTCTGATGTGTGTTGAGAGGGCCAGGAGCTGAGGTCTAAGAACGAGGAGGAGCTGGCCACGTGGCAGAAACCGGTGCAGCAGGAGTTTCATATGTGAAAACTGAAATGAAAATGGGTGTCTTCAGGAACCAGAAGAAGGCTCACAGCTTAGGTAAACAGTTTTAGACTTTGTCCTTGGAGCCCTGGGGACATGGGGCATGGTTGAGATTTTGCAGTTTTGGCCTCTGTTAGGTAAATCTTGGTTATGCAGATGAAGAAAAGTGGGCAAGTATGAAAGGAATTTCAGAGGAAAGATTATTTGAATTGGGAACTGATTTTATGCAAAAGGGAATGAAAGAAGTGAAATGTCTAGGTAGACCTGGGGTTTCTGGGTGGACAGTGAGGCCAACAACCAAAGGAGGTCCAGGCTTGGTGCCGGAGGATAGTCGCCTCAGACTGGGTGCCATAGGTGTGTGCTCTTGTGAGACATTTAAGTGGAGATGCCAAGGAGACATCCAAATGGTTCTCAGGACGGGGGTCTCTTTAGAGAGTCAGAGGTCTTTTGTGGAGTCAGAGGTCTTTAATGTATGATAGATTATAATCATAACCACCTCAGTGATGGGACCGGGAATAAAAGAGAGAGAAGAGGAAGGGGTCTATCTGATGGGAGTAGAAATAAAGTGAAAATCAGAAGGACAACAAAAAAGCATTTACTTCAAACCTGAGAAGAATAAATTCTTCCTTAATCAGATAGATTCTTGATCTGGGGGCTGCTATGCTTTTCTGAGGAATCCCAGGTGACCCAGTGGTAAAGAATCTGCCCGCCATTGCAAAAGATGCAGGAGATGAGCGTTTGATCCCTGGGTCAGGAAGATCCCCTGGAAGAGGGACTGGAAACCCACTCCAGTATCCTTGCCTGGAGAATCCCATGGACGGAGGAACCTGGCGGGCTACTGTCCATGGGGCCACAAAGAGTCAGACACGACTGAGCTACTGAGCACACATGGACGCACTTTTCTGATCTGACTTAAATCTCCCTTCTTCCCTCCACATACCCTCTCATCTCCACATGAGTGGTCTCCTGTGGAGATGACCCATGACATTGGGCCTACTGGAAAGGGTGGTTTATTATTTTAAAAAAAAATTTATTTACTTAATTATAGTTGAGTTACAATGTTGTATTAGTGTGAAGTGTACAGCAAAATGATTCAGTGATATATAAATTATGATATATGTAAATTGTAAATATATAAAATATATATTTATTTTTAGATTCTTTTCCATTATAGGTTATTACAAGATATTGAATATAGTTCCTTGTGGTAATCAGTAGGTTTTTGTTGTTTATTTTAGATATAGTAGTATATATCTGTAAATCTCCAATTCCTAATTTATCCCTTCCCCTCTTTCCTCTTGGTAACCATAAATTTGTTTTGTATGTCTGTGAGTTGATTTTCATTTGTACCTTTTTTTAAGACTCCATATTTGTTTTACCCTATCTGACTTACTTCACTTAGTATGATAATCTCTAGGTCCATCCATGTTGCTGCAGATGGCATTATTTCGTTCCTTTTTAAGGCTTAGTAATATTCCATTATAGATACAGTATATGTACACACACACCCCACACCTTCTTTATCCATTCATGTGTCAGTGGACACTTAGGTTGCTTTCACTTCCTGGCTATTGTAAATAGTGTTGCTATGAACATTGGGGTGCGTGTATCTGTTTGAATTAGAGTTTGTGTCTTTTGTGAATATATAGCCAGGAGTGGGATTGCTGGGTCATATGGTCGCTCTATGGTTAGTGTTTTAAGCAACCTCCATCCTGTTTCCCATAGTGACTGTATGAATTTATATCCTAAACAACAGTATGGGAGGGTTCCCTTTTCTGGACAGGGGTTGGTTTATTTTCCCTTGAACTTTTGTTTGGCTATAGTCTTTAACATTTAACTTTCTCAACTGAGACTGAAATCTTAGTCTTCCTCAGAACTGGATTTCTTAGCTGACGCCTTATAACAAAAATATTTCATTTGGTCACTTTTCCCCCCTGTCAAAATTGCTCTCAGAATGTGCTTCCCTTTATATATGTTGTTTTTGCTTTACCCCATCTAAGAACAGCAACAATTTGTACTTTTTTATGTCAAGTTTTCTTAGTTTTTACTTTTTTAGGAACTCTGTCTGGCTTGTATTTGTACATTTAATCAAAAATGGTATATTTAATTTGGCAGTTGGAGCTTTTACTTAACAATTAGAAAATAATATGGATTATTTTTATGTAACATTAGAAAGTCACTATGATCTAACAAAGACTTATCATCTCAGTT
>SJYQ01004601.1:177692-257264 GCA_006410935.1 Redunca redunca
TATATATATATATACACATCTTCCCCAAATTCTCCTCCCATCCTGGCTGCCACATAACATTGAGCAGAGTTCCCTGTGCTGCACAGGAGGACCTTGTTGGTTATCCATTTTAAATATAACGGAGTGTACACGTCAATCCCAACTCCCTTTTTCTTTCTCCCATTCTTCCCTGCTGGCAACAATGAGTTATGACCATTACTTTGAACTCTTAGTCAGCACCTAGGTCAGCACCTGACTGAATGCCGGACTCTCAGGCAGCAGCTCTTAAACTATGCAATAATAGACAGTCCTGTGGGACCACAAGCATAAACCCAGTTGGCTACCAGACCAGGTGGTTTGGAGGTGTCCCTTGGGTGACAGTCACAGAAATCAGTTCTCTGGAAGAGCATATAACTTCCTTTCTGGGAGACCCTGGTGGGCTGTAGTGAGGCAGTTAGTTGTTCAGTTGCTAAGTCATGTCTGACTTTTTGTGACCCCGTGCACTGCCGCGCCCTAGGCTTCCCTGTCCTTTACCATCTCCTGGAGAGTGCTCAGACTCCTGTCCGTTGAGTCAGTGATGCTATCTAACCATCTCATCCTCTGCACCCCCTTCTCCTCCTGTCCTCAATCTTTCCCAACCTCAGGGTCTCTTCCAATGAGTTCACTCTTCACATCAGGTGGTCAAAGTATTGGAGCTTCAGCACTGGAAGGCATTAGCCTTTCCAATGAATAGTCAGGGTTGATTTCCCTTGGGATTGACTGGTTTGATCTTGCAGTCCAAGGAACTCTCAAGAATCTTCTCCAATACCACAGTTCAAAAGCATCATTCTTCGGTGTTCACCCTTCTTTATGGTCCAATTCTTGTATCCAACTACTGGAAAAACCATAACTTTGACAATACGGACCTTTGTTGGCAAAGTGATGTCTCTGCTTTTTAATATGCTGTCTCATAGTGAGGCAGATGGAGAGTGAAAAGATGGGGTCCCCCAGATTACATTCCTGAGCGCCTCTCTGTAGCGTCCAAGTGTGTGCCAACCTGAAACCTGCCTTTCAAGTTGAAGCTCCATAACAAGCAAATAGGCCTCTTTCACAGAGAGACTTGGGGGAGGGGATGTATTTTGGTCTGCTGTCTGTGTGGTGTCCTGGGTGGGCAGCCTGCCAAGAACCGTCTCTCTGATTGTTACAGTCCCATAGGACCACCGAGGACAGCCTCCCTGGTCACTAGAGTGAGGTGTTCCAGGGATTCCCCTGGGTGGACGCTGCAAAACCCAGGACACTTGGTGTAAAAGCTGGGACACTGGACCTAAAAACCAGACGCGTGTAAAAGCTCCTCTCTGGGAGACAGTGGTGCTGTGGAGTAGTGGAGAGTGCAAGAATGACACCTTCCAAGGGAAAAGAAAAAAATCAATATGGCTTTACCTAGAGAGAGAGTGCTGAAACGGTGCCCACCAGGCTCCCAACAGGCCCCAGCCCTTCAGGCTGATGCTATAAGATTTGCAAATGAATCTCTTTGGCGTAAAGTCTGTTTGTTTCTTGAACGGTTGCTTCTGCACTGGACCCTGGTGAGTGAGTCTGTGCCCTTACAGAGGCCTTTCTCAGTTCACTACAGCACTTCAAGTCTTGCGAACGTGAGCCCCGTTAATTTTCAAAGCCAAATATTTAGGAGGCTCATCTCTCAGCAGTAGGTCTTAAATATGGTGTATGAGCCCCTCTCTCCTCAGGGGGACGCTCTGGCTTTGTGAGTTCCCATCACGACTGCAGGTCGCTGCCCTGGGCTGGGGTTTATGGCAGTGCCACGGCTCAGCCTCTCCTGCTCACTTTGATGTGGCTCCTTTCTTGTTTGTACACATGAAGCCCCTGCACAGCTGGTTTTAGGGTCTTTTTCAGAGGAAATTGTTCTATATGCAGCTGCAGATTCAGTGTGTCCGGGGAGGTGAGTTCAGGATCTTCCTACGTCGCCATCTTGGCCGGCCTCCCCTCCATATTATATTTGCTTCAGTCAGGAAATTCTCCCTGCTGTGGCATTGGGGAACTAGTTTAGAGTGTTTGGTTGTTTTTTGCTTTCTGATCCTGGTGGAGTTGATACTCTCTATTGATTGATTTATTCAATTAGCTTGTGCTAAGTTGGTTCAGTTTTATCCGAATCTAGGTGACCCTATGGACTATAGCCCACCAGGTTCCTGTATCCATGGGATTCTCCAGGCAAGAATACTGGAGTGGGTTGCCATGCCTTCCTCCAGGGGATCTTCCTGACCAAAGGTGCAGGTAGAAATTTCAGCCTAAAATTTTAGATATATAAGAAATAATACATGTTTATTTTAAAAGTTGAATTAAATTTGACTTGCAGATCTCATCTTCTGAGTGTAATCTCAGTCATTCTTGAGGCTCCTTTCCTTCTCAGGGTTGCACTGGAATTGAGGAGGCTTATGGCTAAAGCACTTGGAATACAGGCGGAAAGTCTCTAATTATAAAACAGTGGAACCTGTACCTGGGTGCAGGGTCCAGACTTCCAAGCTGTACTGCACATATGCTTAACCACAGCCCCCAGGGCATTGCCATCTGGGGGTGGCCAGGTCCTCCTCTCTCTGTGTCTCCCAGCCCTGCCTAACTTGTGCTGACCATGGTGGACAACTCTTGAAGCAACCAACCAGTGAACCTCAGTGTTTAACATAATGAATGGTTAGACTAGTTGGATCTCCTTGCAGTCCAAGGGACTCTCAAGAGTCTTCTCCAACACCACAGTTCAAAAGCATCAGTTCTTCGGTGTTCAGCTTTCTTTATAGTCCAACTCTCACATCCATACACGACTACTGGAGAAACCATAGCTTTGACTAGGTGGATTTTTGTGGGCAAAGTAATGTCTCTGCTTTTTAATATGCTGTCTAGGTTGGCCATAGCTTTTCTTCCAAGGAGCAAGTGTCTTTTAAATTCATGGCTGCAGTCACCATCTGCAGTGAGTTTGGAGCCCCCCAAAATAAAGCCTCTCACTGTTTCCATTATTTCCCCATCTATTTGCCTTGAAGTGATGGGACCAGATACCATGATTTTAGTTTTCTGAATGTTGACTTTTAAGCCAACTTTTTCACTCTCCTCTTTCACTTTCATCAAGAGACTCTTTTGTCCTTCTTCACTTTCTGCCATAAGGGTGGCATCATCTGCATATCTGAGGTTATTGATATTTCTCCCAGAAATCTTGATACCTGCTTGTGCTTCATCCAGCCTGGCATTTCTCTTGATGTACACTGCATGTAAGTTAAATAAGTAGGGTGACAATATACAGCCTTGACATACTCTTTTTCCTATTTGGAACCAGTCTGTTGTTCCATGTCCAATTCTAACTGTTGCTTCTTGACCTGCATATAGATTTCTCAGGAGGTAGGTCAGGTGGTCTGGTATTCCCATATCTTTAAGAATTTTTCATAGTTTGTTGTGGTCCACACAGTCAAAGGCTTTGGCGTAATCAATAAAGCAGAAGTAGGTGTTTTGCTGGAACTCTTGTACTTTTCGATGATCCAGTGGATGTTGGCAATTTGATCTCTGGTTCCTCTGTCTTTTCAAAATCCAGCTTGAACTCTGGAAGTTCATGGTTCACATACTGTTGAAGCCTGGCTTGGAGAATTCTGAGCATTACTTTGCTAGCATATTAGATGAGTAGAATTGTGCAGTAGTTTGAGCATTCTTTGGCATTGCCTTTCTTTGGGATTGGAGTGAAAACTGACCTTTTCCAGTCTTGTGGCCACTGCTGAGTTTTCCAAATTTGCTGACATGTTGAGTGCAGCCATTTCACAGCATCATCTTTTAGGATTTGAAAGAGCTCCACTGGAATTCCATCACCTCCACTAGCTTTGTTCTTAGTGATGCTTCCCAAGGTGCACTTGACTTCACATCTCAGGATGTCTGGCTCTAGGTGAGTGATCACACCATCGTGGTTATCTGGGTCATGAAGATCTTTTTTGTATAGTTCTTTTGTGTATTCTTGCCACTTCTTCTTAACATCTTCTGCTTCTGTTAGGTCCATACCATTTCTGTCCTTTATCAAGCCCATATTTGCATGAAATGTTCCCTTGGTATCTCTAATTTTCTTGAAGAGATCTCTAGTCTTTCCCATTCTGTTGTTTCCCTCTATTTTTTTGCATTGATCACTGAAGAAGGTTTTCTTATCTCTCCTTGCTATTCTTTGGAACTTTGCATTCAAATAGGTATATCTTTCCTTTTTCCCTTTGCCTTTTACTTCTCTTCTCTCGGCTCTTTGTAATTCCTCCCCAGACAGCCATTTTGCCTTTTTGCATTTCTTTTTCTTGGGGATGGTCTTGATCCCTGCCTCCTGTACAATGTCACGAACCTTCATCCATATTTCTTCAGGTACTCTGTTTATCAGTTCTAATCCCTTGAATCTATTTGTCACTTCCACTATAATTGTAAGGGATTTGACGTAGGTCATACCTGAATGGTCTAGTGGTTTTCCCTACTTTCTTCAATTTAAGTCTGAATTTGGCAATAAGTTCATGATCTGAGCCACAGCCAGCTCCCAGTCTTGTTTTTGCTGACTGTATAGAGCTTCTCCATCTCTGGCTGCAAAGAATACAATCAATCTGATTTCGGTGTTGACCATCTGGTGATGTCCATGTGTAGAGTCTTCTCTTGTGTTGTTGGAAGCAGGTGATTGCTATGACCAGTGCGTTCTCTTGGCAAAACTGTTAGCCTTTGCCTTGCTTCATTTTGTACTCCAAGGCCAAATTTGCCTATTACTCCAGGTATCTCTTGACTTCCTACTTTTGTATTCCCCTATAATGAAAAGGATCTCTTTTTTTGGGTGTTAGTTCTAGAAGGTCTTGTAGGTCTTCATAGAACCATTCAATTTAAGCTTCTTCAGCATTACTGGTCAGGTCATAGACTTGGATTACAATGATATTGAATGGTTTGCCTTGGAAATGAACAGAGATCATTGTGTCGTTTTTGAGACTGCATCCAATTACTGCATTTTGGACTCTTGTTGACTATGAAGGCTACTCCATTTCTTCTAAGGGATTCTTGCCCACAGTAGTAGATATAATTGTCATCTGAATTAAATTCACCCATTCCAGTCCATTTTAGTTCACTAATTACTAAAATGTCGATGTTCACACTTGCCATCTCCTGTTTGACCACTTCCAGTTTGCCTTGATTCATGCACCTAACATTCCAGGTTCCAGTGCAACATTGTTCTTTACAGCATTGGACTTTGCTTCCATTACCAGTCACATCCACAGCTGGGTGTTGTTTTTGCTTTGGCTCTCTTTGTTCTTTCTGGAGTTATTTCTCCACTGATCTCCAGTAGCATATTGGGCACCTACCAACCTGGGGCGTTCCTCTTTCAGTGTCCTATCTTTTTGCCTCTTCATACTGTTCATGGGATACATGGTAGACCACAAAATTAGTTCTCATGTGAGTGAGTGGGTGAAACAGTGGAAGATAAAGCCAATTGTGTAGAACAAGAGTGATAACACTGCAAGACTGGA
Organism: Redunca redunca; assembly: GCA_006410935.1. Classification (NCBI taxonomy): domain Eukaryota; kingdom Metazoa; phylum Chordata; class Mammalia; order Artiodactyla; family Bovidae; genus Redunca; species Redunca redunca. The sequence continues at coordinate 183,170 of SJYQ01004601.1, forward strand.
AATGTAACTGTAATTCAAAAGAAGGGAGCAAATGTGGAGCATGCAATGAAAAGGACTCTGGCATTGGGAAGCCAGATGGAAAATAGTGTTATTAGACTATGAAAGATAGAAGGAAAAACAGGCCCCATGTAATATGAAAGGGGAAGTCTGTTTGCTAGCCATGATTTGCTTCTGTTCTTTATTCTCCACTCCCTCTTTCATTGGGCCCCTGCTTCCTGCTGTAGGATTGTGAGGTGTGTTAAGACAACAATATCTGGAATGAGGTCTTGAGCTACAAAGTTCTCAATAAAGAGAATGTACAACTGATACTGCCTAGTCTGCTTAAAATGTGCATGTTTAACTTTTTGAATATGGTTTGTATCATTTCAAAATTAAAAAATACCCATGTTCTGTGGTATCAGGAGGCAGTTGTGGTGATTTAGATAGATAACCCCTAATGGTACTTTACTAGATTCTCTTCCTGGAAATTATGTCAAGGTCATAAACGGACAATTGGTATCTGTGTGTGTGTGTTTGAGCTGATTCTGTATCCTTAAAAGTACACAGTTGAAGGATAAGAAAAAGTCATAGCAGAGTTAAATGTTTGAATTACATGGTATTTTTCTTTCGGAGATACCTGATCTGAGTTAATCCTGACATAGTCTGAAGATTTAGATTTAGATTTATTTTTTGATTTAAAATGGTTTCATGTGTTTCCCTGTCATTTTAGGTGCCCCAGAATCAGTGTGCTGGAAAGAAGCAGAAATAGAAATAGGTAATAACCCAGGGTTTGCACAGTTGAGGGGAAAACTCATGGGATGGGGTCATTTCTTGATGTGGGTTAGGACTGGGGAGCAGTTTGGGGGAGGTTTGATGGATTCAGAAAACAATATCATTTTATCATTTAGTTTCTAGAATCAGAAAGATTTCCTTCAGTTGTCAAGAGTCCTCCTTTAAAATGCAAGTAATTCAGAGCCAGGCCATGACCACCCAATGGGTACATTGTAGGTTAGCTTTTCTGCTGGAACTAGTGGAAATGGGCTAAAGGGTCAGTGTGCAGGGGCAGATGGACAGCAGTAAGGCTTGCAGGAGGTCGGAGCGGGATGGGACATGGTGCTGACGGGACTGAGGGAAGGACATCAAAGACAAGCTTTAGGCCAAATGCTTCCTTCATAACTTGACTTCCTTTGTGAAATGTTGTGCTTTGGTTCAAGACTTTACTCCACTATTTTAACATAAATTTGTGTGTTTTGCACTGATGACTTGGGGTGCAAAAGCTCATGTTGCTTTCTCAGAGTCTGAGAGAAAAATGAGGTAGCATTCCTTTTCAGAGACGGCCCACAGTCCATGTTAACCTGTGGACATCTGCCTTTCTCGCTGCTGATTTTCCCTCTTCTCCCTAACCATGTCTTGAAAGGAAATGGTGTTCTGTTAAAACTGTTTCACACTTGTAATTAAATGGCTATTTATGTAATTAATGGCTGCCTCCTAGGCTGTGCCCCAGGCCTGACAAGCCAGAACTCTGTCTTGTTTGTGCTGTGTCCTGCAGGTCCAGCACCATGCCACTGAGAGTAGGGGTACCATGAAGGTTCTGGAGCGACTGAACAAAGCTCTGATTAACTGCAAAGTGATGGTAGAGACACAAACTTTCTCTTACCTTAGGTAGAAAATTTCAATTGGTCTTTTTTTTTTTTTAAGTATTTGTTTGGCTGCATTGGGTCTTAGCTGCGGAATGTGGGGTCTTTAGTTGTGGCCTATGGACTCTCAGTTGCAGTACGTGGGATCTAGTTCCCTGAGCAGGGATGGAACCTGGGGTCTCTGCACTGGGTGCAGAGTCTTAGCCACTGGACCACCAGGGAAGTTCCTGCTTCAGTTGATCTTCTAAATAAATAAGGTCCTAGGAATCGAGAACCCAATACAGAAAATACATTTTAGGAAGAGTAAGTGGGGAGGGAGCTGTCCTTGGGGAGAGAATTTTTTCTGGTTCAATGTCTTCGTGATACTCTAATTCCAGAACACATAAGCTGCCATGTTTTGGACTTCTATGGGCAGCCTGCATTTTAATCATTTCAGTATTTATTGGCCTCATGGTCAGAGGGAAAGGAAGTGTGAAGAAAAACGACTCATTTTACTACTTGTTAGCAACTGTATGTCGGGTCAGGAAGGTGAAACTAAGAGCTCAAAGAATTTGGGTGGGTTTTTGAAGGACTTGTTTGTCTTCTCTTAAATTATTGAGAGTCATATATAGTTATAAAATTGTATATACATATAAAATTATTATTAAAAACTGCCAAGAAAACCCCCCAAATCCTATCTGGTTGGAAATATGTTAGAGTATAAATGTGCGAGATTTTTGGGAGGGCTGTGAGGACAGTGGTGATATTCATAATATTAGTGCTGCAATAGGTAAGTCCCATACCGCAAGAAGAGTTTAACATTGGAGATTAGGTCCTGGAAGGGAAGATGCAGGTGATGGGTGTAAAAAGCTGAACATTACTGGTGGGACTATAAATTGGAACAGCCACTATGGAGGTTCCCTAAAAAACTAAAAATAGAGCTACCATATGATTGAGCCATCCCACTCCTGGGCATATATCTGGAGAAAACCGTAACTGAAAACATACATGCACCCTAATATTCATATCAGCACTATTTACTATAGCCAGGACATGGAACAACCTAAATGTCCATCAGCAGAGGACTGGATAACGAAGATGTGGTACATACATACAGTGGAATACTACTCAGCCATAAGTGAAGAATAGAATGATGCTATCTGAAGCAACATAGATAGACCTGGAGATTGTCATATCGAATGAAGCAAGTCAGACAGAGAAGGACAAATATCATGTGATGTCGCTTATATGTGGAATCTAAAAAAAATGGTGCAAAGGAACTTATTTATAAATGAAAGAGAGTCACAGATATAGAAAACAATCTTATGGCTATCAAGGGGGAAGAGGAGGAGGGATAAATTGGGAGACTGTGATTGACATAGGCACACAACTAAAACAGATAACTTTAAAATAGATAACTAAGAAGGACCTACTATATAGCATAATGGTACTCTACTCAATACTCTGTAATGACCTATATGGAAAAAGAAAGTAAAAAAAAGTGGGTGTATACACATATATGTATAATTGATTCACTTTGTGTACCTCAGAAAGTAAAACAACATTGTAAATCAACCATACGCCAATAAAAAATTAAAAAACCCCCAAACAAACAAAAAACAAAAGGCTCATTGCCTCTGCCTTTGGCGCTACCCTTCTGATGACAGTAAAGGCCTCAGCTTTATATTTATGCCTTTGAAATGGAGGAGTAACCTCTCAAAGATTTGATGGGAACATTCCTTGGGGATCTGCAAGTAGCTGGGACAGGGGCTTGAGTGGTTCCTGGAACTGTTCACATCCCCACCCGACCCACTGTCACTCTGTCCCCGCCCCCTCACGACCCAGAGGAAATAGGAAGCTGCAGATGGGCTTTGCTGGGGGGTGGTGCCTGTGCATGGGGCGGTGGAAATACAGGGACGGATATGGAAAAAAAAAAAGCCTCACTGATTCACATCAGGGCAAAGTAACGTGACTTTTCAGATTAGCAGATTGAAATCTGTTGCCTCGGCTCAGCATTTCTATTTTGGGTCTGGAGAACATCTTTCCAACTGTTTCTTTCTTCTTTTTCACTCCCCCTTTCAGGCCTCCAAAGCCCCTTCTGCTTTGTAGCTTTTTCATTTTTCCAGTGCTGTGGAGTTTCTTGCCTGGCGTTTCTTAGTTGCCTGGGATGAGAAGAATTGTTGAACCTGATATTTTATCATAGGCTGGACTCCATTACAAGAATCTCAAACTGAAGCAGGCTGGGTTCTCCATATTGAGTGAATTCAAGACTAGATGAGGAGACACATACCAAAAAGAACAAAGCACCAAAGAATGAAGCATGAAATTCTATTAAGAGACTAATTCCACTGTGGGCACTTCGCAAGAGCACCTCCCACTGACACATAACTTCGCTGCTGCTGCTGCTGCCAAGTCGCCTCAGTCGTGTCCGACTCTGTGCGACCCCATGGACGGCAGCCCACCAGGCTCCCCTGTCCCTGGGATTCTCCAGGCAAGAACACTGGGTTGGGTTGCCATTTCCTTCTCCAGTGCATGAAAGTGAAAAGTGAAAGTGAAGTTGCTTAGTTGTGTCCGACTCTTAGCGACCTCATGGACTGCAACCTACCAGGCTCCTCCATCCATGGGATTTTCCAGGCAAGGGGACTGGAGTAGGGTGCCATTGCCTTCTCCACATAACTTTGCACATTGGCTCAAACATCCATGACAGAAAGTTTGTCTTCCCGTGTGGTATATAATTTTTGTGCATTTCATATCATCAATACAGCAGAAACTGTTTAGTTGCTATAGACAATGATTATCTGTATCATATATATACATGGATTTATATACACACATATATGTATATCACATATGTGTGTATACATGTACACAGATATGTGATATACATACATAAATAAACACATACATACATACATACATAAGTACACACACATTCATAAATATATTTTCCCCTCTCTGTGCCTCTCCTGGCTTGAGCAGCTGTGCAGGTGTTTGGCAATTTACTGGGATGGGACAACTGAGAGAAAGCAAATACAAGAATTGTTGAATTGCATCTCATGACCAATGAAGTATTGGCTCTCTCTAGTATTTCAAGTAAGGGGTAAAGAAATTGAATATTTAGAATTGTTTTAATTTTGATATTTTATTTCTAAGGAACACTAATATCTACAAAACTTATCTTTTCCTTTTCGTTCCTTTTGCTCTTAAGGGACAACTTTGCTAACTTTGCTAAGTTAAAATTCTGTAGGGTTAATCTCTTAAATATATCTGTCTATTAACTTGTACTGAGTGCTTTTTGATTTAGCTTTTCCTTTAATTGGTTACAGTATTACTGACTTAAGCAATGTTGAAGTTTCTGTTTCAGTTCCCATCTTTAAGTCACAATTACTGAAAAGCCTTTTCTCTTCAAATGCATCATGATCTTGTAGGAGGGTGTTTATACATCCTCCCTTTTATCTATTTTTAGACATAAAATTGAAACTAATAAATATTCTCATGTCATCCAGAAGTAAGAAGGTAACTTCAGCATTGTCTTAATATCTGTTACATTTTATGTGTCTCTCAGATAGATTCTTGGAACAGTACTTGACACAGAGGAGTTGGTACATCAATGTTTGCGATGATGATGGAGGTGATGATGATGATGATATTCCAGAAATGTCTGTGTATATCCTGGGATTGATCGAGTAATTGATTTAGACGTCTAGCATCATGAACAGATTCACTGAGCAAGTACTACATGTAGGCACTGTGCTTGACCCAGAGGTTTTGGAGGTCAATAAGATTTAGTCCCTATCCCGAGGTGTTAGTTGCTCAGTTGTGTCCGACTCTTTGTGACCCCATGGACTGTAGCCCACCAGGCTCCTCTATGCATGGAATTCTCCAGGCAAGAATACTGGAGTGGGTAGCCATTCTCTTCTCCAGGGGATCTTCCTGACCCAGGGATTGAACCTGGGTCTCCTGCAGTGAAGGCAGATTCTTTACTGTCTGAGCCACCAAGGAAGTCCATCCATATCCCGAAAGGGCCCTCTGTTCGTGGAATGCTGTTTTTGACCTGCATCAACCGTAGAAGTAGAAATGGCTTGTCAGATGAAGAGAGAACGGTGTTCACACAGAGACTGGAAGAATATACAGTGGTTCAGCAGGTGTTAGTTGTATCTGGAAGGCTTGAGCCTAGTTGTGCCATGGAGAAGTGGGAGCCATCCACTGGTTCTCCCTCAGTCCTCCTGTCCCAGTGGCATGTGTTTGAGGGATCTGGGTTGGGTTAGAGGAACAGAAACGGGACTGGCCCTGCACCCTGGCAGTGTGGGGGAGTGACCTTCGTCAGTCTCCTCTCCTCTTGATTCGAGATGTTCAGAGCTCTGGAGTTGGAGGGTGGAAGATGAAGGGTTAACCCCGGGGTTGCTGCAGCTGAATATACAGCATAAAAGCGACTGAGGATGAGATCACTTCTGTTTTGGGAACCTAAAGGCAAACACAGTTGCATTTATTCGTGTAATCATGGCCTTGTTTGAGGTTGTTTATGTTTAGAAAGTCATGTTGGAATATTTATCAGTTGGGGTAAAGAAACCAACCCTGGCTACTTAGGCCAGAAAGGATTCCACTGGAAGGCTATTGGGCAGCTCTTAGAATTGAAGGAAAGGGATGAAATACGTGACCTGGCCTCGGAAAGGAAGTTGGACAGTTCTAAGGTTCTAAATATTGGGTAACTAAGGGATGGTCTTTTCAGGACTTGCATTGGGATGAATCAACAGCAGTCATTTTCCATCCTGATGTTCTTTCCCTGGAGATTCAAATTCCTGGAAGAGTGAGTTGTCTGGGTCATTCTGCCCATCCATTTACCAGAAGGTTGAGGCTGCAAGAAGCTAGGGGGTTCATCTTGGTGGATGCTGGGAAGGCAGACACTGACAGATATCCACTCCTGCCATGAAATGATGGTATATTTCTCAGGCCTCCCACTTCCCAATATTTCTGGTCTATTTAGTCATAGGTAGTCTATGAAGAAAACTTTCGATCTTTTAGTGGATGGCTTGGGCATGCTGGTAACTCTGAATGAGCAACAGGAGGTGATGGACCTATGGTCCAGGAGGTGATGGGTGGACCTATGGACCCCAGAATGGGAGGTTGCACATAAGTGGCTTCATGATGCACTATGGTTCGGAAGCCATAGAGTGGAGACAGTGGGCAGGCTCGGTGTTTCTCTAATGGAGGTCTGCATTTCCCTGGAGTACTCTCAAAGAGAACTTCAAAAATGGGAAATTTCATTTCAATAATAATTTTAAAAATTGGTCCCTTTATCTACTTATTCTGGATCAGCTGATGATACTTAACACCACAAGTGCAGAGTTCCTTCTGTATTCATTTTTGGGGCATTGGGTTTTCTGAAGCTCCGGCTCTGATAGAAATTCATTAACTGTCGTGGTCTAATGAGAGAAAAATAGAAGCAGGCTTAATATAAAAATAATCTTTGCGTCAAGTGCAGACCAAATGATATCACAGAGTGCTGTTTTTAGAAGAGAGAGAAATGTTTGGGGAATGGTGTTTTCATATGGCAAGTAGCAGCACAGACATGATGAATGCAAGGGAAATTGGGCCGTAGCCGTTAGCACCGTGGGCAAATTGAAAGTAGCAATTTAGTTTCAACGAAACAACATAATCCTTTACATGCACTAATGGTATTTTGAATTTTATTGGCTTTGCAGTTTTGTCTGAGTTGAATTTGTCCAGTTATTTTTACAGTGGTATGAGACTACCAGCATAAGATATAGATCTTCACGTATAAATGTAAAGTCCTTTTATATATTTAAGTTCATCTATTTAAGTAAGTTAAAAAATAGCTTTGGTCAACTCTGGAGGTCCTAGAGGAATTTTGTTTCTTTAAAAGGAAATGTCTCTTATTCAGGTTTTGGAAATGCTGGTCTGTGGGGGACACTTGCCCCCCAACCCATCCCATCTCCATGGGAGACATACACTTCCCCACCCCAGGGGTGCTGGGTGTGGTCATGCCACTTGCTTTAGCCAGAAAGCAGAGGCTTGAAAGGAGCTGGTGGTTCAGTCTGGCCTCTCCTTTTCCTATTGTTCTCCGGGAGAGGATAATGACTTAGGTGCTGTTGGTCCGAAGAGAATGACAGACATGTGGAGCTGACTGGAATTCAGCTGAGCCCAGCCCAGATGAGCTGAACTCTAGCCAACCAACAGATGTGTCAGCAAAAGAGAAATTGTTGCTTCTTGCTTATTGAGAGAATAATTGCTTATTATTGTATGATATTCCGAGGTGGTTTGCGACACAGTTTTATAATAGTGATAACTGATTGATATGGTCTAGCACATTGGTTAGTTAGCACTAGAGTGTAAATGTTTGGGTTTTAAGAAAAATTATTTATTTGATTAGTGGGAGGATAATTACTTTACAATATTGTGATGGTCTCTGCCATACATCAACATGAATCAGCCATAGGCATACACGTGTCCCCTCCCCTCTAAACCCCTCTCCCACCTTCCTCCCCGTCCCTTCCCTCCAGGTTGTCACAGAGCAGGGGCTTTGGGTTCCCTGCGTCATACATCAGACTCTCACTGGCTATCTGTTTTACATATGGTAATGTATATGTTTCGATGCTTTTGTTACAAATCATCCCACCCTCTCCTTCTCCCACTGCGCCCAAAAGTCTGTTCTTTATGTCTGTGTCTCCTTCGCTGCCCTGCACATCGGATTGTTGTCAGTACTGTCTTTCTAGATTCCATGTATATGATACTCTTGGATTTTAATGAACACTATGTACCAGTTATTGCTGTGGGTACTGTGGCTATGGAAGTCTTCAAAAAAGAGACCAAGTTTCAGCCCTTAGGGAGTGCATATTCTAGTGTATGTTCAATAATTTTTCTCAACTATTTATGGATCTGATAAATGCTTTGTATTTTCCCTTTTCCAGCAAGGCAAACTAACTTTGCACTGACATGTTTGCAAAGTGACCATTATCTGGATAGAGGGGATTTTGTCTACCCGTGTGGTCTTATCTGCATATATATGTCATATATTGAACAGAGAAGTCAGGGAATAACTTGACTACTTGATGTTGCCACCATTATCATCAAAACTGCCTTTGTTAAGGCATTTACTTCTCTTGACTCATGGCCAGAAATGTCTAGAAAAGAATATAAAAATAGATGGAAAAATAAGAGCATCATCACTTTGTCTACCAATTTTGCTCTTGCTTGATTTTACTTCATACAAAATTTGACTGGGTTCCATAACTAAAAATAATCTCCCTGCATACGTGAAATTTTACCAGGGTAAATGGCTGTGTGTGTGCTTATATTTATGCATGTCTGAAAATTCTGCCGACTGCAGAGGTCTGTGGTGGCTGGTCTGGAATGAAAACATCATCCTGGGAAGGGAATTTGAATGTGATGTTGAATACATTTAAAAATATTATTCAAATGACGGAAAAGTTCAGTTTTATGACTTTGGAGACTATTGGGAATCAGTAGCAAAAATTCACATTTCTTGTTTCATGGAGAGCAGAGCTGAAATGCAGCTGTATGTATTAAACTCTCAGAGGCCTTAAAGCTGAAAGGCCCATTTTGGGTGGGTTTAACTCTAGAAATGTAAGGCTTGCCTGTCCAGGTTAGCCCTTGATTTTGTTGTTGCTGATGTTCCGTTGCTAAGTCACGTCCAACTCTTTTGTGACCCCATGGACTGCAGCACACCACGTCTCCCTGTCCTCCACTATCTCCTGGAGTTTGTGCAAGTTCATGTCCATTAAATCAGTGATGCTATCTAACTATCTCATCCTCTGCCACCTAGACAGATAGTAGCAAATACCAGGCAGTTTGAAAATTAATTAGTTCCACTTGGAATGTGATGAAGTTTGATATTTTTTGCTCTGATGTTCAGTTCCCTTTTGTCTAGTCTCAAATGTCAGTTGTCTAGGGCGGGGTAACCCTATTGACAGACATGGAGTACTTGAATGTCCATCAGAGCGTGAAAGGTCTTTCTCCCTCCATCCTGGGGATCCATTGGTAAGTGAAAGTCTAGTTTACTGAGAGAAGCTGGCTTCCCTCTCTGTCCATTCTATAGGTAGTCATACTCTTGGTTAAACTTAACTCACCATAAGCTTTGGGGTGATGTTCCTTGTACTTTCTTAGAACCTCTGTTTTGTCTTTCTGGAGGAAGTAAGGAGGGAATAGTTTGCAAGCATGTGGGGTGTACTCCTGGGGTATTTTTTCCAGCCATTTAGATATAATGCTTTATTTCTAGGTTAAGACATGAATGATTTCCTCCTGATTGAGTTAAGCCTCAGGACATAGATGCCTAATTGTAACGTGATCTCATAGGATCTGTTCTCAAGGCTGTTGAGTTTCCCTGGTTCTCTGGCGAACTGCCGCTTCCCAGGGCCTGGGCACTTTGACTGGTTTGTGTTAATGATCAGGTTCTGGATTTCCATCAAGGTGTTGCAATGACTGGAGGGAAGCATTAAGTGCTCAAGTAACTGAACCTGAATTGAGAGTCTGGTTTCGTAAGAAAGACCTCCATGTGCTTGGTTGGGAGGATAATTATTTACCTAAACTCCCCTCCGACAAGGCCTAGGCCAGGTGATACTGGCCAGTGCCTGGACTTGGAAGTGAGGTCTCCTAAGACTGACTGTCAGAGAAAGGGTTGGAACCAGAGGTCTGGGGTGAGCCTTGTCCTGGAGCAGTGGTTCCCAAAGTGCGTTCTCTGACCAGCATCTTCTGTATTGCTGGGAACTTATTAGAAACATTACGGCCCAACTCCAGACCTGCTGATTCAGACACCCTGGGGATGGAGCTCCAGACAGATTGTTCTAACAAGCCCTCTGGGGATCCTAAATTGAAGAATCACAGCCCTAAAAAGAACATCAGGGATCCCAAATCTGTCACTTAGGGTTGGAGGGTGGCCATCCAGGGCTCATCATGAAAAAGATTTCCCCTGATATCAGTTAACACATTTAGCAGAATAGTCGCTTTTTACAATATGGAAATTTAAAAATTTTTTACTTATTTATTGGCTGGGCTGGGTTTTCATTGCTGTGCGCAATGAAGGCTTTTGCTAGGTGTGGTGCATGGGCTTCTCATTGAGGGGACTTCTCTTGTTCCAGGGCATGGGCTCTAGGGAGCATGGCTGTCAGCAGCTGTGGCTTGCGGGTTCTAGAGTGCAGGCTCAGGGGTTGTGGTGCACATGCTTAGTTGCTCTGAGGCATGTGGTAGACCAAGGATCAAACCCATGTCTCTTGCATTGGCAGGCGGACTCTCAGCCAATGGACCACCAGGGAAGTCCCAGAATGGTCACTTCTAAGAGATCACTTAATACTCATTCATTTATTTACCCCAAGTGTTACACTAGCATGTCAGTGATTCATGGCACATTGCAAACTTAGAGAAATTGGTGCTTAGACCATATTTTGATATTTTACCTGTAGGTTTACAGATTTTTGTAGCCTGGTTTATTTTAATGTTTTCCCTGAATTCCTTTAGAACTCAAGTCTATGACTTCAGTTTTTTAAACACTTGTCAGTCACTCATCCGTTCACTCAAATACCATGGAGCACCTGTTATATATTAGAACTCATATTCTGTTGTCAAGAATAGGTGATGTGGGGATGTGATGTCTAACATAAGTATCACAATATGCCCAGTTGAAGTGAATATGAAGAAACTCGGGAGCAAAGAGGATGGAGTGGCCCACAGGACCTTTGGGAAGCTCTCACAGGGAAGGCAGTATTTGAACAGAGACCTAAAGGAACAAAACATTTACCAGGGAGTCAAGACAGGTAAGAATATTCTGGGTGGAGAGAATACACATGGGTCTGTATCTTCTATAAGAAATTACCAGAAAGTTGGTAGCTTAGGCCATACAAAATGATTTATTATGCTGTAGATCAGAAGTCTGTCATGGGCTAAAATCAAGGTGTTGGCAGTGTCCACTTCTCTCTGGAGGCTCCTAGGGGACAATGTGTGTGTGTGTCTTCTCTGCTTGTATTTCTTGGTGTGTGGCATCCTTCTTCCATCTTCAGAGACAGGTATGGTAGATGGTATCCTTCCCGTGTTGCCACCTATCTTTGTGTTTGCACTCATATAATTAAATTGGACCTACCTAAAAAATCTAGGATCAGATACCCAGCTCAAGGTCACTAACCTTATTACATCTGCAAGATCCCTTTGCCATGTCAAGTAACAGTCTCATGTCCCGAGGATTAGAGCATCTTCAGAGTCCATTATTCTGCCTACCCAGGGCACAGCATGGATGCCTGAGTGTGGAGACTATTTTAGAAAGAATGAGAAAGCCCAGTGTAGCTGTGCTATGTCCAGGAGTGAGGGAGAAAGTGCTTTTGAGAATGGAAATGAAAATATGTGTATGGCAGGATGAACCAGAGATGCTTTCAGCAGAGGCTTGAGTTTAAAAAGTTTTAGTGACTGAGTTAATTCAGTCACTACTATTTTACAAAAAAAGAATTCCTTTCTTTGTAAAAGAAAAAATGGATATTGGCTACACGATCAAAAAGAAGTAGGTAGACAAATTCCATTTCTTCTTTTTCTAGTTTTTCTTACTTATCTGTCTCACCTACCAGAAATTTATTAGGTAAGCCACTGTGAATCATAGGAGTTTTGGTACAATATATTTGCTCTCCAGTGAAAACTAGCATTACATTGCTAGCTATGGTTTTTTTAAAAAAATCAAATTTTATATTCACAGTACCTGAGGGGTACATCCAGGCTGGACAGAGTGTCCCTCTGGAGTGGAATAACAGTAAATCTTGCTCACCTTCCTTTCTAACCACGTTTGACCTGTGTCCTTATTCTTTTAGCTGCTTTCCTGAGTGAAGATGGTATATCACAAAAGGTGACCTTGCTGACTGTATTAAAGTCCCTAATACTTAAGTCCTTTAGCTAGGAAATCCTCTTCCTTAGTGTGCTCTAGACTGCATTTTCAGATCATCATTGCCAATATTTATTGAATGCTGCTGCTGCTGCTGCTGCTAAGTTGCTTCAGTTGTGTCCAACTCTATGCGACCCTATAGACGGCAGCCCACCAGGCTCCTCGTCCCTGGGATTCTCCAGGCAAGAACACTGGATGGAGTGGGTTGCCATTTCCTTCTCCAATGCATGAAAGTGAAAAGTGAAAGTGAAGTTGCTCAGTCATGTCCGACTTAGCGACCCCATCGACTGCAGCCCACCAGGCTCTTCCGTCCATGGGATTTTCCAGGCAAGAGTACTGGAGTGGGGTGCCATTGCCTTCTTCAATTATACTTATGAGCAATAATGGGCTTTAGGTTGGCCATAAACTCCACACCCTCTTCCATTCCAATCTCCATCAAATGTTTTATTGTATTAAAGCTCAGATGTTAAAAGCTTGGTCTTCAAGTTCTTCATGTGGCAAAACTGTCCTGAATGTAAGTCACTCATTATTATTAAAATTTTTTCCCTTAATACTTCACCATTGGGAAGAGATAAAAGAATAAAATCTGACAGGGAATGTTAGAGCTGAGAAATAAGTGTAGATGGTGGGGATTCAGAAGAAATAATTTTCACCCAAACTGAGAAGAATAGTTGGTCAGGGTAGGGAGAAACTCAATACAAGAGTGTGGGCTTGGAGGACACACAGATTTATTTAAATCCTGGCTCATCAAGACATGTGGAAGTATAAAATGTAACAGCTATTTTTTTTTTTTAACAACTGCTTTAATAACCAGAGTTTGAAAATCTTAGCAATACATGTTTCTAACAGGAAAACCTTAACATATACTCAAACTTACTTACACAGAAATAACTTTTATTAAGTATCTAGTTGTACTTTCTTGCAAACCTTCTTCAGTATACTCACAGCAGCTGAGGTCTGAAATTGAGGAATTCTATAAATAGCCCTCTTTCCTGCTTGAGTTTGGAGATAATTAAGAAAGAGACACAGGAGGCAGACAGATGAAAATAATTAGCCTCACATCTAAACCAGCTTAACCTCAAGTCTAAAGCCAGATTCATCTAGCTTTTGCGCGCCCAGTCGATGAGTCGTGGCCTAACTCTTTGCGACCCCATGGACTATAGCCCGCCAGGCTCCTCTGTCCATGGAATTTTCCAGGCAGTAATACTGGAGTGGGCTGCCATTTCCTTCTCCAGAGGATCTCCCTGACACAGGTATCAAACCTGGGCCTCTTACGTCTCCTGAACTGGCAGGAGGATTCTTTACCACTGAGACCCCAGGGAAACCTGCTACACTTCCATCAGGCTTTAAACATGAGGCTCTGTAGGATTCCTTCTTCTGAATCCATCTCAGGCAGAGCTGGAATATAAGATGTGTCCACCTCACGGGCAGAGGGAAGAGGACCAGGGAACACACAGGGTCCGAGGATACAGGCACATCTCTGGAGACGGGAGCGCGGAGCCTGCTGCCGGCCGCTGGCGAGCTATCAGTCGGATACTTCACCACTTGTTTCAGCAAAGAAGAAACCGCTCCTGCTGGGATCCCAGGGCAGCCCCCGTCCTGTCTCATGCCACTCGTGAAGCTAGCCTTGGCATGTCTTTGCATTACCTCCACAGAGCCCACTTAGATTTTATTGAAGATTTCATGATGGAGTCCAGGAATGGGGTGGGAAGTTACATCACATACCCTGTAGGTTTTTTTTCCACTCCAAAAAAAAAAAAAAATCCTTTTAATTCACCTTAGTCTCAGATTTTAGCACATCAGTAACTAAATCTCAGAGCTTCCCTGGTGCTTAGTGGTAAAGAAGCCTGCCTGCCAACGCAGGAGATGAAAGAGATGCAGGTTTGATCCCTAGGTTGTGAAGATCCCCTGGAGGAGGGCATGGCAACCCGCTCTAGTATTCTTGTCTGGAGAATCCCCGTGGACAGAGGAGCCTGGAGGGCTACAGTCCAAAGGGTGGCAAAGAGTCAGACATGACTGAGCACACAGGCATTTATAAACAACAAGTAACTTTTCCATATGAGTGATTGTGGAATATTGAACTTTTAAGGAAAAAGCATGAAATTAAAGCTTTTCAAGCTTACTCTTCATTTTGCTGTGGTTTCAATAAAACTGGCAAAGGAGTCACAAAGTTTATACACTGTAGAGTTGCCCAGCCTCACCTGGCTTCATGCTTTGTTTCATCTTTAGAAAATTGTCTCTGGGGTCGTCTTGACTAAATGGCAGTCACTCATGTTTCCTGGAGTGGCTTAAATACTGCCCAGACAATGCTTCATGTTTCAGACAATCCTTATTTATTTATCTTATGTGTAATCAGGAGGGGTGACTTACATATAGTGAGTTTTGGAAGAAGAACTTGACATACCAGGCTGACATGTACCAGGCAAGTTTGACAGGCGCTTCCACGCTGAGTGTTTTGAACCATGTTGCACCTCCCTCTTTAAAGCCGAGGAGATTTCTATGAACTCCCGAGGGGCTGAAGGTCTCAGAGCTCTTATGTGCTGTTTCTTTCTCGTTTGCAGCAGGTTACCGTGTTCTACTCTTTCAACAAGTGCTTCATTTCCGTTACTATGTACAGAGGGTTGACCCTCTGCCAGGCAAGATGCTGTGCAAGGCACTGGGGGCCAGTATGAAAGAGCTTCCATCACTTCGCTGCTGCCTGTGGCGCCTGCCTCCGAAGGATCTGCCCGCTTTCACTCCAGCCTTCTTCCAGGCTGTGCCTTGCACTGCTGCCACAGGGATGCTCTTGTCCCCCGTGACCCATGCAGCCCCAGCCCTTGCCGCTGCTCCCACTGCTTTTAGGGGCAGTTAGGTTCCTGAACATGGTCTGCAGATGACAGCCCATGTTCACCCCAGGTACTTCCTCCTGCCTCTTCTCCTGCCATGACCCTCTCCCGGGGCTTCTGTTCTTCTTCCCATGGTCTCCCTTTAGTTTGTCAAATATGGCCTTTCCCCTCCATCTCAGAACTTGGCGTATGTGGTTTTTCTGCTGGAAGGATGAGGGGGCTCCTTCGTGCCTCTCCTTTTCTTCTGGGTAACTGCTACAGTTTCCACTTCAGCCTCATTCAAAGTGGTCATCTCTCAGAATTCTTACTAGGAAAATGCAGCACAAAGCCTGTGTGTAGCAATTTGCAGTTGTAGTTTTATATTCATTTGAGAGGTGCTTATCTCCTCTACTAGACTGTGAGCTGTCCAGGGATGGAGTTTTGACTATGGTCGTCATTGTATTCCCACTGCCCAGTACAGCGTAGGCTCAATAAACCCTTGTCAAATGGTTGAATGAATATCGACAGATTCTTACCCTCTAGGAATTTGCAATCTGGTGGAAGAAAGAATTACTCAAACAGAAAATTAAAATATGATGTAAGTGCTGTCTGTGACAGAGGAACTATGGAATGCTATAGGATCACACAGCTACTACTGTAGACAGGGATGGGAAGGAGGAGGTGGAAGAATATATACAGTGTGGTGGTTAAAAAGCACTGGCTCTGGACTCAGGCCAAGTTATGTTCAAATCCTCGTTTTACCCTTCTTAGTTGGGTAGCCATCAGGAAGGTCATTTGACCTCACTGTATCTCAGTGTCATTATCTGTAAAATGGGTCCAATAATAATACTGAAGTCTGAAGACTTGTTCTCCTTGTACTGGTGTATTAGTTATCTATTGCTGTGTAACAAATTACCCCAGAAGTTAGAAGCTTCATACAACAAATACTTATCTTACACAGTTTCTGAGGTCAAGAATCCAGGAGTGGTTTAGTTGGGTGGTTCTGGTTCAGAATCTCTCATGAGGTTGTTATACTGTTGGGTGGGGCTGAAGTCTTGAGTGGTGTTGGAGGACCCACTTCCAAGCTCACTTTACATGACTACAGATAAGAGGCTTCGGTTCCTTCCCTGATGAGTCTCTTCACAGGGCTGCTTATGACATGGCTTCCTCCAGAATGAATCCAAGAGAAGACAGGCTCAGACGGAAGCTGCAGTCCTTCATAATCTAACCTCAGAAGGGAGAGAGCATCGCTTCTGCATATCCTAGTGGTCACAGAGGCAGCCCTGGACTAATGTGGGAGAGAACTGCACAGAGGCAGGAATATGAGGAGATGGGGGCCATCTTAGAAGCTGGTTACCCAGTTGGTCAGATCTCAAGGAAACCTGGGTTTGGTCTTTGGTTTGACCTGCTGAGGTTGCCCTGAAATGTAAGTGGTCAGGCTCATGCTCACTGGTGAATATTTTCAAGACAAGATGCACTGATAGCTCTCTCTGATGGTGTTGATTTAGAGTTTTGATGGTTGTCACTATTCCCCATTGACCTGCTCTTCTCACTAGCACTGACCAGCCCCACACAGAGCCTCTGGGATTATTTGTTCAGTTGTTCACTCACTCATCCATCCCTTCTTTCAAAAGTACATTAACTGCATTTACTGAAAGTGAAATGTAGGTGTGCGAGGCTAATGAACTTTGTCTCTCTGGACTGATGCAAAATCCTCTCTGAGGGAGGTGTACATTATCCCTATTTTCACAGATCTTCAGGCTGGCACTCAAGAAGCTAGGTGATTTCCTGAAGGTCATGTAGCTATTAAGGGGGCAGTTTCTGAGTTCTGACTCAGGGCTATTTCATCCCAAAGCTCATCCTCTTAAAAGAAAAACAAGCATAAGCCCCACTGTTCTTACTAGGGGAGTGACACAAATTCTTTGTAAAAATTTCAGAAAATGAACAGCATAATTACATCTTTTCATATATCTTATGATGTTATTTTTCCTTTTGGATAACTTCTGAGAAGTGTAAGTGCTTAAAAGGTATACAAAATGTTAAGGCTTTAAAAATGTATCTGGCATACTGAGTTCCTAGAAGAGTACTGAGTTACTCCCCCCAATACATGTTTTTCATACAAATCTGTATCCAAAAGATAACTAAGGATATAATTAAACTCATATCTAAGTGTTTGTCTTGTGCCTCCCATGTGCTTAGGGGCTCTGTTTTATTCTACAACAACAGGGGGTGGGGAAAATGAGGTTCTAATAAGAGTTTGGCTTACCAAGATCTATCCAGAAATAAGAAAACGAGCAGCAGAAAGGTGAGAGAGATTAGATTTAGGTTTACTTTTGTTCTATCAGCTATTCATTGTGAAATTTCAGACAATGGTGTGTTGTGTGTTTAAGAGTAAGGTGGTGTAGTTCACACCAGCTGACTGACAGATGACTAATCATTTCCTGCTTTTCATTAATTTGCCAAAGAGAGAATCAATCCAGCCACGTCTTCAGTTCAGTTCAGTCCAGCTCTTTGCGACCCCATGGACTGTAGCACGCCAGGCCTCCCTGTCCATCACCAACTCCCGGAGTTTACTCAAACTCATGTCCATTGAGTCAGTGATGCCATCCAACCATCTCATCTTCTGTCGTCCCCTTCTTCTCCCACCTTCAATCTTTCCCAGCATCAGGGTCTTTTCAAATCAGTCAGCTTTTCGCATCAGGTGGCCAAAGTATTGGAGTTTCAGCTTCGGCATCAGTCCTTCCAATGAACACCCAGGACTGATCTCCTTTAGGATGGACTGGTTGGATCTCCTTGCAGTCCAAGGGACTCTCAAGAGTCTTCTCCAACACCACAGTTCAAAAGCATCAGCTTTCTTTATAGTCCAACTCTCACATCCATACATGACTACTGGAAAAACCATAGCCTTGACTAGATGGACCTTTTTTGGCAAAGTAATGTCTCTGCTTTTTAATAAGCTGTCTAGGTTGGTCATAACTTTCCTTCCAAGGAGTAAGCGTCTTTTAATTTCATGGCTGCAGTCACCATCTATAGTGATTTTGGAGCCCCCCAAAATAAAGTCTGCCACTAGTAAACTGATTATTCAACAGAAAGGGATGATTCTATCAGCAGGGCTTATTTGGTACTGCCATATACAGAGTAGGGCTTCCCAGGTGGTGCTAATGGAAAAGAATCTGCGTGCAATGCAGGAGATACAGGAGACATGGGTTTGATCCCTGGGTTGGGGGACTCCCCTGGAGGAGGGCATGGCAACCCCACTCCAGTATTCTTGCCTGGAGAATCCCATGGACAGAGGAGCCTGGTGGGCTACAGTCTATAGGGTCAGACATGACTGAAGTGACTGAACATGCATATACAGAGTAGAAGTGCCAGGGAGAAGGCAGGCATTTTGTGTAGCAAGTCACTTAAAGGAAAACAAGTAAATGTGTATTTTTATATCCTTAATCATGGCTAATATTTAGCAAGCACTTGTTATATGCAGACACTGCTCCAGGGCTTTCTCTTTCTGTCATTAATACAGGCTTTCCACTTTGGGGTATGGGAACAACAGGCATTTGTAGATGCCTGGTAAGTGTGAGAAGCTGCCACTACTGTCTGTAAAAGGTGTGGGGTCCAGAAGTGTTAGACATGGTTCCAGTGGCTTTTTTCAGCTTCTTGTGGATGAATGTGACTTAGGCTTCTCTTGAATGATTTGAGAGTTTCGAAACTATCACACTAAGTACAGTTTTTCTTTATAAACTTGACAGTTATTTTAGTCAACTAAGAGGTGATTCCCAGGGAGCCTGGGTGGCGATGCTACATGGCTGTTCTTCTGGGGCTGGGTCATAGGATGAGGGCACCTTTATCTTTGCTAGATGCAACTGACTGTGCCCCACTGTGGTCACAGCGTTTATGCTCCCACTAGCAGCATGGGAGGGCTCCCTGTCACAGATCATCAACTCTTGGTGAACTTCAGTTTCCGCCTCCCCCCAACCCCCGCCACTCCCAGTTTGTTGGGTCTAAGGGGACGTATATTAACCAGGGTTCTCCAGAGAAATAGAACCAATAGGATGTTTATATACATATACATTTATACATGCTATATAGCTAGATAGGTATAGATACACATTCATATATATCTATATATCTATATCTATATATATATCTAACTATCAGTCTAGCATCTATCCAGCTGTTGAGCTTGATTTATTTTATGGAATCAGCTCAATTTGTGGAGCTGGCAAGTCTGGAAATTTGCATGGCTGGTTGGCAGACTAAGACCCATAGCAATGTTGGTGTTGCAGTTGGAGTTCAAAGGCAGTCTGGAAGCAGAATGCTTCCTCTTTCTGGGAGGATCTCTATTTGTTTCTCTTAAGGCCTTCAACTTATTAGATGAGTGAAAGTGAAGTCGCTCAGTCGTGTCCGACTCTTTGTGACCCCATGGACTGTAGCCTACTAGGCTCTTCTGTCAATGGGATTTTCCAGGCAATAGTACTGGAGTGGATTGCCATTTCCTTCTCCAGGGGATCTTCCCTACCCAGGGATCGAACCCGGGTCTCTCAACATTGTAGACAGACACTTAACCTTCTGAGCCACCAGAGAAGTCTATTAGATGAGACACACCCTCAAAGGAGGGTAATCTGCTTTACTTAAAGTCTATTGATTGAAATGTTAATCTCAAAAATGTTTTCACAGTGACCTCTAGACTGATGTTTGACCAAATATATGAGCGCTGTGCCCTAAACCAAATTGACACATAAAGTTAGTCATTAAACATTTCTGTTCCTGGGACAATGCCTTGCATGTAGTAAGCATGTTCAGTGGAAGTGTTTCTGAATGAATGTTTGAAGGAATGACTGAAAGAAAGATGTATTAGCTCATTATCTATAGGAGATGCCATAGGGATGGGTAAGAAAATGATAGTTACCATGTTCTAATATCTTTGAAAGCAAGATGTTAAAGAATCTCAATTTGTGTAATAATTGCATACTGATAGAACTTGAAAGAATACAATTTTTATGTGAATAGTTAAATTTCTGTGAATGCTTGGGTGGAGTCCTTATCTATATTTTTTCTTAATTGGTGAATCCATGGCTTTATAATTGAGGGGCCTTTAAAAATAGGCATTTATGTATCAGTGAAAGTAAAACATAAATGCCTAAAAGAATGAGAGGCCATTTAAACCCTAAGATATTACTGAGTCAAAGAGAAATAACATCTAACCAACCTGACATGTGTTAGTATTTCCAGGTGTTTTATGATGCCAGCTTCAGAGTTAGACTGGCTAGGTTTGGATCCTGGCTCCACTGTTTATTAATTTTGTGCCTCAGTTTCCCCCACTATAAAATGGGGATAACAGTGATCAACCTCTAGAGTTTCTGTGAAGATTAAATGAATTACATATGGAAAATAGTTAATCTAGGGCCTGGTGTAGAGTAAGAGGTCAAACAGTGTTACTTATTAGCACTCTTCATATTTCTCTTTTAATATGCTGCTTTAAACAGCCAGTTAAGGGTAGAGATAATATGTTTAAATATCCCAGTTTTGAGTGTTTAATATTTAAAATCAATATTTTAAAAATTAATGTTTCTTATTAGTATTTAAATAATATTTTACCAACTTTTAAATGAGGAGGATGTAAATTAGATTTTAAAGAAATCAAGATTTCTTTAAATTTTTAAGATTTCTTGAATTTTGAAGCACATATGACATGAGATTATAGCATATATGATGACTTTTTAAATATACATATCCCAGATTTCTGAGGCATATTGTTCTTTATATTGTCATTTGGAAGCTTGTCTCCTCATAGGATTCCTCAGGTTGTTCTAATATAAGGACCTGGCTCCTGTTTGTTTTGTGACTATCACGTTTTTTGAGATTTCTTTTAAGGCAAATTATGACTTGTGAGCTAAATCTGGCCTGGTGCTTGTTTTTGTGTAACCTTTGAGCTGAGAATGGTTTTTACATTTAGAAATCAAAAGAAGAGTAATATTTCATGACATGTGAAAATTATATTAAATTTGAATTTCAGTGTCCATGGATAGAGTTTTATTGAAATAAAATCCGCAGCCACATGGACTCCTTTTCAGCTTGTCCACGGCTGCCTTTGTGGCGCTGCCTCAGAACTGAGTGATAGCAACGGGGACTGTATGGCCCGTGAAACCTATAAGAGTAACTACCTAGCCCTTTATTAGGAAGGTTTGCTGGCACCTGTCCAGCTCCACATGTGGTAAAACAGAGAGGTCCGATTCAGCTTTGTTCGTTTTGGAACTTGTTAGCAAGTGAGGCCAGAGGCAGAAGCTTTTAGGTAAAATAAGCTTCCTGAATTATATGTGGATTTAACTCCTTTAAGCTGTCCTTACCTTCTGAGGCAGTGCCAAGTGAGAACGTTTAGAGACAGCAGAGTGCCGGATGCTGCTGCTGCTGCTGCTAAGTCGCTTCAGTCGTGTCCAACTCAGTGCGACCCCATAGACGGCAGCCCACAAGGCTCCCCCGTCCCTGGGGTTCTCCAGGCAAGAACACTGGAGTGGGTTGCCATTTCCGTCTCCAATGCATGAAAGTGAAAAGTGAAAGTGAAGTCGTTCAGTTGGTCCGACTCTTTAGCGACCCCATGGACTGCAGCCTACCAGGCTCCTCCGCCCATGGGATTTTCCGGGCAAGAATACTGGAGCGGGGTGCCATGGCCTTTTCCCAGAATGCTGGATGAGAGAAAGGTAAATGCCTTCAGGGCTGAAATCAGAAGGTTGTTGTCCTGGCAGGTACCTGGGCCCGATCCTTAGGCAATCAAGAGAGAGCCTGTGAATAGAGGTCGGTAATCTGTAATTTTTTTAGGTCCAAATGCATTAGATAAAAAGGGCACAACCCAATGGGAGTGTTTTTCCTTTTCTGTCCTGATATTCTTAGGCTATAATCTTCTCAACTGCTTCATCAGGGTTTATCTGCTGTAATTACTGAGATCTGTGGTACGTTATCAACATGTCAAAAGAACTAAGAATTTTTTCCCTTAAAAATAGGAAAAATTATCTTAAGCTGCCAACCATGAAATGCTTGAGACTTATTTCTTTGTAGAACTTCATAAAAGTGCTTCTGAGTGATTCTTCCTGTTTACCTTGCTGCTGATAAAAATCCAAAGAAGATTAAATTCGGTTACTTTCTAGACAGAAAAATTCTGGTAGATATTAATTCTCTGTGGCAAGTTAGAAAGTTTGTTCTTCTACCCGTTTGAAGACCTTCTTTATTTAAATTTTTGTTGAAATTTCTTTTTTGACATAGCTCCTCATTAGTGTTTGGAATGAACTCACTAGAGTAATAATACCTTCAGGATGTCTCGTGTTTTAAAAATACTGAAATAATGGGGCATTAAGTTAACCTAATGCACTGCAGTTTGGATCGGCGTGGTGCATTGTGGTTTTTGACTTCTTTGTTCTGACGGCTTGGTCATAGGCTGAGACTGTTCAAGGCGTTGTTGAGATGATTCCCTTATTTCTTCCTGTTGTCCTATCCCTGTATCCCTGTGGAGTACAGGGCATTGAATAAGAGCTTTAACTCTGATGTTGACATAGAACTTGGTGACATTGGAAAAGCAGCAGTTGAGTTCCAGGATCTAGTTGACAAAACCAAGAAGAAAATTATACAGCAGAGAGCAAGGCTTTATGTTTTATAACAGTGAAAAATGATTGTAAGTTCTTAAAACTCAACAATAAGAAAACGAAGTAAAAAATGGGCAGAAGAGCTAACCGACACTTTAACCAAAAAGAGATACAGATGACAGTAAGCTTTGGGAAGTATGTTCAACGTCATATGCCATTAGAGATGGCAAGCGAAAACACAATGAGATACCACTACACACCTAAACTCCAAAACCCTAACAGTATCAAGTGTTGGTAAGAATGTGAGCCAATAGCACTTCCCGTTCATTGCTCTTGGGAATGCAGAATGGTACAGGTATTTGGGAAAACAGTTGGCAGGTTTAACATATTCTTACCATACAACCCAACAATCACGTTCCTTGTTATTTATCCAAATAAATTAGAAACATATGTCCCTCCAAATATTTATAGCAGCTTTATTTTATAGCTGTCCAAACTTGAAAGTCACCAAGATGTTCTTCAGTAGGTGAATGGAGAAACTGGTACATTCATACAATGGAATAGTGTTCAACAATAAATACGTATTCCTAAGTGGAAGAAGCCAAGCTGAAAGAGCCATCTACTGTGTGATGCCAACTATACTGATGCTCTGGAAAACTGTCTCCCAACTATGGAGACAAGAAAACAGTCAGTGATTTTCAGGGGTTAGGACAGAGGGAAGGGTGAATAGGTGGAGCACAGAGGATTTTCTGGACAGTGAAACTGTTCCGTTTGATACTGTGGTGCTGGATATATATATATATCATTATACATTTGTCAAAATCCATAGAATGCATAACAGACAGTGAACCCTAATGTAAACCATGAGCTTTAGTTAAAAATAATCTATCAGTATTGACTCATCAATTGTAACAAATGCACAACATTAACATTGGATTTAATAATAGGGGAATTTATTGAGTGGAGTGGAGTAGGAGAGATGTATATGGGAATTTTGTACAATATTTCAGTAAACCAAAAGCTGCTCTGAAAAAGCCTCTTAATTAAAAACAAATAGGAAAAAAAATAATAAAAACAAATAGGTAGTGTATGATTGCAACATCTAGGTCTTAATCTATTTCCACTCTTGTTAACATTCATTAATTTTTTGAAACTCAGTCCTGTTTATGGAAGAACAGCAATTCGGCCCCTTTTATATAACCTAGAGACATAATTCTTAGCATGTATATTCCCACAGTTGCTTACATTGCACTGAAATATTTGTTGACTGGATAAAAGTAGTATAGAAGAACGAATAGACTGATGGATCCCTTTATCCTTAAAATAAAGAAGACTCTTGAAAGGAGGAAGTGATGGTTTAGCAATAATTGGAAGATTTTTTGGAATTTCTATTCCTTTCAAGTTACCAATTTAGAGCGCAGCTGTGGTATGACCAAAAAGAAGCAGGGGTAAGGAACACTCAGCTGGTCAGTCTGCCAGTATTGGTTGAATGCTACTGTGTGCTGGGGCCGGTACGCAGATGTTCAATATAGTTGGGGTCCCTTCTGTCAAGGACTAACAGTTTAAAGACTTTGATCATATTTGGGTTGGACCATCTTGGTTTGGATACTAGCTGCGACACATATAGGCTGTGAAATCTTGGGTGATTTACCTGTGCTTTTCATTTCTAATATGGATCATACCTACCACTGAGAGACTCATGAGGATTAAATTTAGGCATATAAAGCACCTCACAATAAAAATTATAGATGAAGTTTTTCTTTTAATTCTCTATGGAATTGAGAGTACAGTGAGGCTGTCAAAGGCTTTGCATTTCTTTCTTTTTTTTTTTTTTAGGCTTTGCATTTCCTTATCCTCTTTAACTTAATTCTCTATGACCAGCTCAAGGAAAATAGGAAGGAAAAAGTGGGTTAGAGGCAGCTGTGAGCTGAGGGGTAAGAGACAACCAACCTCTCTAACTGTTTGATCTGATAAAGACAAATCATCACTCTTTAGAAAATCCCCATAGATGTTATTGTTTCAAATTAGTGTTTGTGTGTGATTATTATGATTATTTTTCTTCTTCAAATAATGAGGCAAAACCACAAATTCAATACACTTAAACCTTTACACACACATGCACTCAAAAATTCAGTTCAACTGCAAGTAAGTGACAACAGGCAGTTCTAAATTGATAAAGATTTCCCACGTTGACATGAAAGAATATGCTTGTAGAGCCAAGTGGCCACATTTCTCATCCTTTATGGTAGTGGAGGGGCCTATTAACCCCTAGTCCAGTTTTGAGTGGTTATCAGCAACAATGGACAGAAGAGGCCATTCAGAGAGGACCCGGCAGGCAAGCCACATCTGAATTAGTGCAGACAGACATGGGCAGAAGGACACTCACACTCTCAAACAATGAGCTCCTGAGCTATGTGGCTTCTCTTCTCAGAGAACTGCCTTCACTGAGTTATATTTTCCTGCAATATTATCTATTTTTTTGTTTGTTTGAAAGAGAGATGAAAATTACATGAGCAACCCGTGTCTTTAATGAAAACCATACTCCAATTTGATGGTTTTCATTGTCTGGGAAAAAAACAAAGAACGACAGGTCCTGTGCATAACCTAATGCCTCCACATTTTTATTAAGTGGTTGTTAATAATAATATAAATTAATTGCCTTAGCTGGAAAGCTTTTGTCAGTCCTCTGTCTCAGAAATCAGGTGCTTACAATCTTTAACCCATTAATTTTTCTTCAAATGACCTCTGCTTTTTATGATCTTCAAATGTCTTAATCTATAATCCCCCTCAAATCCTCTCAGAAGCAGGCAAGAAAAAAACCTAAAGTAAGCGTAAAAATAGTGTCATAGCTTCAGATGGGCCACAGAAACATTCGTTTTAAGAACTGGAAGAGTCCTCACTCAGAATTGTCCTTCTCTTAGAGGCCAGTCTGGGGCACTAAGTAGAGGATATTTTTTAAAGGATAGAGAAAGAGTCATTTATTCTCAAGGATTTCATACAGCTCTTTTCCCTACCCACTGAAATTAAAAACAGACACACACACACATTGCCAGTGGATATTGTTATGGGAAGGAATACAGCTCAGGTCTGTGCTCTGGGGGCAGACCTGGGTTTGAACCTCATCTTCATGACGTACTAGCTGTGATCTCAGTTTCTTCCGTCGAAAACAGGACATAATAATGGTACTTCCCAGGTTGAATTGTCTGAGAAGTAAAGCTCATAATGCATATAGAAAGGGCTTAGACTAATGCCTGACCCCCGATAAATGTTCGAGTAGCGGCACCTTTTATTATCATTTTCTTTACATTAAAGTCATTAAGATGTACCGTGATAAGTTCTAGATATACACTAGTAGAGTGGCTACTTTCCACATGTGACTTTTAATTTAAGTTAATTAAAATAAAATAAAAGTCCAGCCTTCAATTCCTCAGTTGCATTAGCCACATTTCAGGGGCTCAGTACCACATGTGGCTAGTATTTTTTTTTTTCCCTCCATGAGTTTTGATGAGAGGAAATTGAAAAGTCAGTGGTGTAGAGGAAATTCAAGTATCAGTTGGATAGCTGAACCCTGTTGTTGATGATGATGACAAGCACAGGTAAACTCTGAAGCTTTACCATGGATCAGTGCTTTTATTTTTCTACGCAAATCACATTTTATTTGTACAGCATTACATATAACTCAGTTATGTAACAAAGAATAAAATAAAAATGTTTAATGTTATTCTCACATACACTCACTCAGCTGGGCACATAATACTCCTAGGCTATGTTTCAGTGAGGTTAAAGGGCTGCTGTAGAAATTGAGCTGAGATTTGAGCCAAGACTCTCTGTCTCCAGGGTCGGTGGACTAGAATCGCTATGTTTTCTTTTAAGATGCCTTTGAATGAGGCAGGTCTCAATATTTTGGTCATTACTCAATGACCTTCCCTCAGAGTATGGCCCATAGAAGCAGGAGGTGAAGCTAGACTTGGTCCCTTTCAGTTATGGCGCTGGACAATAAAGAAGGCAGAGCACCAAAGAAGTGATGCTTTCAAGCTGTGGTGCTGGAGAAGACTCTTGAGAGTCCCTTGGAGAGCGAGGAGATCAAACCAGTTAATCCTATAGGAAATCAATCCTGACTATTCATTGGAAGGACAGATGCTGAAGCTGTAGCTCCAATACTTCGGCCGCCTGATGCAAAGAGCCAACTCACTGGAAAAGACCCTGATGCTGGGAAAGATTGAGGTCAGGAGGAGAAGCGGACAACAGAGGGTGAGATGGTTGGATGGCATCACTGACTCAATGGACATGAGTTTGGGTATACTCCAGGAGATAGTGAAGGACAGGGAAGCCTCACGTGCTGCAGACCATGGGGTTGCAAAGAGTCGGACACGATTGAGCGGCTAAATGACAGCAACAACCTTGGTTTTGTGGCAGCAGTGCATTATGGTGGGAAGCCCTGAGTTTAGGAACAGAGACTTAAGTTTGATTTTAAACAGTTGCTAACCTTTGTGAGCCTTGGTTTTCTCCTCTGTTTTCTTCATCCATTTTTTGGTAGAGCTGTTGTCTTCTGAAACCTGTGTACTTCACTGTACCCTCTCTGTTCAAGGCCTTGTTCTAAGCACTTCTCATGTACTAATACACTGATATCTCATAGTACCTTACCTAGTAGATTCTGTTAGCATCCCTGTTTTACTAGTATCAAAACTGAAGGCTTGAGAAAACCAATAATTTGCCTAGACTCACACAGCTACTAACTGACATCGCTACAATCCAACTCATATAGACTTGCTCCAAGGCTATGCACTTGATAGTAAAGATCCTCTCCAAATGTTAAAGGAATCCTTCTTAAATTTCCCCTATACAACTCTTTGGATGCCTTTCGGAGTCCCTTCTGATTGGTCATGAAAATTCTTTCTAACTTATAGAAACATGTGTTCAATATGTCAACATCCCTCTTCTCCCTGCCAACTCCATTTGTGGGATGAGATGTGGTCCTTTCCTTTCCATGCCTGTAGAAGTTATGCTAAGCTTTTTCCTCAGCCCAGGAGAGGAGTTTCCCAAATGTTCTTCTCTTCCCGAACCCACTTCTCTGAGTCCTCAAATTCCCTATCAAGGATTAACTCCTTTTTTGGGGGTCACTTTATTCATTATTTAGGACTTCCCTGGTGGCTCAGCTGGTAAAGCATCTTGCTTAAAATGCGGGAAACCTGGGGTCAGTCCCTGGGTTGGGAAGATCCTCTGGAGAAGGAAATGGCAACCCACTCCAGTACTCTTGCCTGGAAAATCCCATGGGCAGAGGAGCATGGTGGGCTACAGTCCAGCTGGTGACAAAGAGTCAGACACAACTGAGCGACTACACTTTATTCATTATTTAAAGTTGTAAATAAAAACTCTACAGACTCTCCAGCTATCTTCCCAAATTCCTCTTCTCTCTCTCTTCTAGTATTTTATCAGACTTAATTAGACTTAAATTCCTTAAAAAAAGAATTACATTAAAATAACTCACATAGCAATTTTCCATATGTTGTTTTAACATGTTCTGCTTCAGGCCATACCTGATGGCAAGTAACTGAAAATATATTGAGATTTTAACATACTTCTGAGTGTTAACTCAGAGATTCTGATAGTATTTTACCATCAGTCATTTGAGGCAAATTGGAGTCCTTGCACCAATGATAGAATCAGTTTTCCTCCCAGTAGTGATACAACCGAAGTCCTAGAATTTAGGAGTAGCAGCCGGGTGTCATCTTTCTGGCTTGGCCTTTCAGGAAGGGACAAGGAAGCAAAGAAAATGAGCAGCTACAAAGTATTCCCCTTCTAACCTCTCCTTCTACCTCCAACCTGATTTAGTACAGCATAGGTAGCTGCATTTTTTTACTAAAAAAACAATTCTATCTGTGATAGAAATGGAGAACAACTGCTTGCTAGCCTCCTGACATTTTGCCTTTTACATTTTAATTCCAAGTTCAGGTTACTTAATTGTCCCCACTTCTTTGACTTTTCCCTGTCCAAGCCTTCAATCCTCAGACTTTAATTATTTTTACAGCAATCTGCTCACACCCAGATTTTCAATCTATGACAACCTAGTAATGCTAAATCAACAGTACAGATACTTGCTGCTAGATTAAGGACAAGATAACTATAAACTCTATGGGAACAATTAGAAATATAGAAAGCAGCAGGAAGAACATCAAAAAATAAAACTAAACCCACCAACCAAACAAGCCCACCCAACCCTCTAAATTCTTTCTCACTAAAGAAGATTTTCCGAAGCTTCAGTTCAGTTCAGTTCAGTTCAGTAGCTCAGTCGTGTCTGACCCTTTGCAACCCCATGAATTGCAGCATGCCTGGCCTCCCTGTCCATCACCAACTCCTGGAGTTCACTCAAACTCACATCCATTGAGTCGGTGATGCCATCTAGCCATCTCATCCTCTGTCGTCCCCTTCTCCTCCTGCCCCCAATCCCTCCCAGTATCAGAGTCTTTTCCAATGAGTCACCTCTTTGCACGAGGTGGCCAAAGAACTGGAGTTTCAGCTTTAGCATCATTCCTTCCAAAGAACCCCAAAGACCAATCTCCTTTAGAATGGACTGGTTGGATCTCCTTGCAGTCCAAGGGACTCTCAAGAGTCCTCTCCAGCACCACAGTTCAAAAGCATCAGTTCTTCGGCGCTCAGCTTTCTTCACAGTGCAACTCTCACATCCATACATGACCACTGGAAAAACCATAGCCTTAACTAGACGGACCTTTGTTGGCAAAGTAATGTCTCTGCTTTTGAATATGCTATCTAGGTTGGTCATAACTTTCCTTCCAAGGAGTAAGCGTCTTTTAATTTCATGGCTGCAGTCACCATCTGCAGTGATTCCAAAACTTAAACTTCAGAAAAATATTATCCTCAAATGGAAATGAGTAAGGGACTCACACGGGCCATATGCTAATTGAGGAATCCAGTTAGATGCCCATAATTATGTGAAGAAAAGTTTAAACAAGAATAAGCAGGTGTGACCAAAACGACTTCCTTGTGTGAGAGGTGAGTTTATACTTTGGTTTTAATGCCTTGATAAAATCTAAGATAAGTCTCAGGGGATCTTTTCATTGGCAGGGCACTTTGCTGCGGGTCCTCTCCTGGCACACACAGAGAAGGGGTGTGCTTGGCCCCATCGCATGTGTTTCCTTTTTCCGCTCATCCCAGCGGCTGGTCGAATCCTCCTTGTCAGAATGGAAAGATAAAGGGAGCCAGAAAGTTTTGACTTGATGTCATTGCCGTCACACGGCTTTATAGTCTCTGGACCTGGCAGGAATTTAAGGCTGACATTTTTCCTCCTGGGTGTTTTTATAGGCTTTTCAGAGACTACGCACTTGCCCAGCCCCACACTCCCGCCCCCACCCCTGCTTGCGGCTCTGATCACTGGGGCCTTTTCCCCAGTGTAGTTCTCTTTATGCAGACAATGCACTCACTGTCTCTTCTTCGGTTCTTCATTTACTCCCTCTTCATCCCAAGGAATCTAGAGTCACCTCTAGCTTTCATCAAGCATCTAGAAGACCCTACTAGAAGGCCCTCCCGTAACCTCACACCAGCCCTCACACAGCCCCACGTCCACTTTATCACCGGAAATATGCAAGCGTTCTTTGCACTGATGAGCTCTGGGAGTGCAGGCCCAGCTGATTCCAAAACGTCCTTGAACTCAGGTCGGCCGCTCAAGTCCGCTTCCCACCTTGTAGGATTTTCAATCCAAGGTGACTTCTGCAATGCAGGAGTAAACTGCCCTTCACCGGGGTTGAAGTGGAACTAGCTGGCCTTCACCTCTTTCCCAGGGGTTAAAAGTATAGCTCTCTCCAAATAAATCCTTCTCACAAATTCTTTTCTCAATTGTCTCCCTCTCATCTCTCTCTTTGATATTCTTGTTGAAGGTGAGGGGTCTGCATTCTGTCACTAGTTATTGGGCACTAAAAGTTTGCCATGGGTTTGTCATCTCTAAACTGAGAGAAAAGTTTTCAGTTTGACACGTTGCCACACACATAATCCACAGACTACACTCACTGAGGACTCTGTGTACTGTTAGGCCTAGACCAAGCTCTGCTAGGGTGAAATGTGCTTTCAAAGGGATTTTAGCAGGGAGTTCTTCCCAGGAAAAAGACCTCTACTCACTGGGTAATGCCCTGATTAGAGGAGATAAATGGCTTGAAACCCACTCTACCATAGTAGTGATTGGATTTTTTTTTTTTTTTTAGAAAGAGGAAATGTTTTTCTTTGATCAAAATCTCAAGGATAATTGGGTTCCAGCAGGGAGACATTTGCTCTTGATTGCAGCCCTCTGTGTTTAGACCGGTGTGTCACTGCAGCCTGCCGCTAGACTTCCAGGCCACGCCAAGTGGAGAATTCTGAGTTCACCTATCAGCTGGGTTTGCAGTTTTCAGAGAGCAGTCCTAGTTGCTTTGACTTTCTCATTTGAGTTCCTCCTGTCTTTGCTTGGGGGTCTGCATTCCTCATATCAAACTGGCTTTTGAAAGAACTTCCTACTCTCTAGGTCAGGGGTCGTTACAAAAGTGGCCCAAGCCACCCGTGGCCCACGGGTGAGATTTTTGTTTGGCTGGTAGGTCTGCACAGTGTTTTAAAAGCTGAGTCATCTAGGCTTGTTCCTTTCAACCTAGATCACATAGCTGCTGTGGGCTAACTGTGCACACCTGCGGGCATTGAAGCTTTACTTCCTCCTTTTGGATCTTTTGGGATAGCTTCCAGTGTGAATTAAGGTAAATGCTCTGAAATGAATCAATATGTCTTTGAGTGATTAGGAGATAAGGTAAAGTTCCTTTTTGTAGTTTTCCATTTCCTTTGTCTGTGACTGATTGTTTAGTGGGAAGAGGAGTGATGTGTGCTAAGTCGCTTCAGTCTTGTCTGACACTTTGTGACCCCCATTTGCAACCCATGGGCTGTAACTCACCAGACTCCTCTGTCCATGGGATTCTGCAGGCAAGAATACTGGAGTGGATTTCCATGCCCTCCTCCAGGGGATCTTCCCGACCCAGGGATTGAACCTGTGTCTCTTATATCTCCTGCATTGGCAGGCAGGTTCTTTATGGGAAAGTATCAGAAATAAAGGGCCTTGTCTCTCTGTGGCATGAAGGCTGCTCAGGTGAGGGCTGTGCACAGGTAGAGACAAAAGAGGGGCATTTATTACACACACACAAAAGGATGTATTTACATTTTCCCTCCATACTGACAAGAGTTCTTTAACACTTAAATTGAGAAATTAGTCAAGAAGATGAGGGATGACTAAGTAGGCCTTTGGTCAGTGATATCATGGGACCAAAACACATTGGGCAAATATGCCTTTATCCCTTAAACTTCTCCAGAGTATAACCAAAGCGGTGCCCACGAACTAAAGCACCCTCATGTCCACAGCAGCCCTGACCTATAGGACAGCCTGGTGGGGTACTCTTTGAACTAGAAAGTGACCTGTCTCCATATTATGAAGGTGGATACTCGAGCAGCTCACCTTGAACAATCCCAGTGGCAAGACCACTATTGTCTTTGTCACATATGGATTTGGCAGCCCCTTGGGAGGCATTGCCAGTCCTCCGCCAACTGGTTTTTTAATGGATTTTCTGTGACTGAGTTTACCTGGGAGGAACGCCTGTTGCAGCTAGTCAGCATAGCAGCCCGTCTGTGCTCCAGACTGTGTGTGATGTGGGCTGTGTGAGTCTAATCATAGCATCATGAACCCACTTGCATCTGTGGTCTCATCTCAAATCCAGAATTCTGTTGGCACTAGGATTGATTTACCTGGTCACACTCCTGCTTGCCCCTGGAGATGTGGTCTTTTCTAGGGAGTGCAAAAATCTCATTTTTTCTTGCCCGTGTTTGTCCCCCACCCCCACCCCACCTCCCTTAACATTCTACTCAGGACAATAAAAGGATACAACCTGGGCGATGGAGTCTTGGGGGTATCTTAGAATTCTGCCCACTCGGTTGCAGTTTTGGAGCCCAGGGGGATCTCAGCAAGTGGATGTTAGAAAATTGTGGAATGGGTTACTAGTGCACAGGGATACGTCCTCTAAACATATTTATGTGCTATTCTGGTTGATGCTATAGAATCTTGAGCCTTCTGCTTAGGTCTCCGAGGGGCTTTTCTGCCACGGGAATAATCGAGGCCACCGATGCCAGGTGGGAACTGCCAGGGAGTTTGTGGACTTGATTCTGATGCAAGTTGCTGCAGCACCCTTTGCAGGCACACAGGCTCGCGCTGTTCCTTACATGCTTTGCAAACCCTGTGCACAGTACTATGTGAGGGATGTCCAGAGCGAGGATTGCTCTTTGACAGAATGTAATTATTGCCTCTGTCCCACTGGCCCATAGACAATTGTTTTCTTTAACATGGTGTGGACATAGTCTGTGTGGATGGTGCTGGTTTGATTTCTGTCATATTTTATTTGCCTATTCCCTGAAGGCAATTTAAATCCCCAAATGGATTCAGTTGAGAATTACCATGGAGGAGACCCACGATCAGTGTAGTACCGTAAAGCAATGGGCATTAGGAAATTTCAATGAGTCAGAGGCCCTAGAAGACCCCATAAGAAGCAACAGTATCCTCACCAGCTGGAAATTGTGTTGCTAAAGTTAAGTATATGCACACTGATAAACTCAGATGGCTCAGGGTTGAAGGCAGAGCATAGAGAGACTTTATTTGGGCACAGGTTGAGTGCTTTGAAACTTCAGGTGTTGAAATCATAAAAATATTTATTGTTAAAAGATATATATATATATATACACAAAGTGCTATCAGTTCATGTTAAGATCCTTTATTTAGTTTTCTTGAAGATTTAAAAACAACAGCTGTATATCATGGTCGAGAAAGAAGGCGGCAAACTGATGTGAAGTACTTCACTTGGTTCAAATAGTCATGCTAAGAACTGGGTCCCTTCCAGGTCTAGGCTGAGGGCAGTGGCCATCAGGAATATTTCAGTGATGGTACTGAGAGCATTCTTATATTTTGAAATTCATTAATGTAACACAGTCATCCCTTGGCATCTGTGGGAGATTAGTTCCAAAATCCATAGATGTTCAAGTCCCTTGTATAAAACTGCCTAGTACAGTGGGCTCTTGTTTCTATGGTTTTCGCCAATGGGTTTCTTTGGATGAGTAGGTTTCTGTGGATCTGTGGTTGGTTGAATCCATGGATGTGGAACCAGTGGCTACAGAAGGCCAACAACATGGGTTCTTGGCAAAAAAAATAAAATCAGAAAAATAGAAGAAAGAAAAAAGTTTAAAAAATTGTATATGATTTCAATAACAGTTGGTATTTTGCCATACATGTGGATATATACTATACACATTTGAGAGGGTAACAGGCAGGAAGGCCAGAGGTCCCCAGACGGCAGGAGGAAATAAGCTGCAAGTGGCAGATGTCTTTTTCCTTCTCTACACTAAAAAGAGAGGCTTCTTTTAATTCTGTGTCGACGACACCTGGCTCTGCCTTGAACTAACCAATATGTGTTTTCTTAGGTTAATGAAACTGTGTATTTGCTTTGGAATTTGCCTTTCTTCAGAATGGTTCTGCCTACGACTAACTTTTCTTTTCTCAAACCTTGGGCTGATCATGGCTCAACAAACCAGTATTCTTGTCAATTGTTTTATGGCTGGGGGATGACACACCTTGTGCCATCCTATCTCAAAAGTGCATACTTTGGGAGAGGGGCCTGGTGAAACTCTGTCAGCCTTGAGGTGTCTCTCTTACCTGATTAATAGCTTATAACAGACAAAACACCTTGCTGCAAACTAGCAAGGGGGCACTTTCTCTGTCCCCTTCTGATATCTGTGTCAGAAGCTTTCCCTATCTCTGTTATACTTAAATAAAACTTTGCTACACAAAAAGCTCCAAGCAGTCAAGCCTCGTCTCTGACCCCAGATCAAAATCTTCTCCTCTGGAGATCACAAATCCTGGTGTAGTACTTGGCTCACAGCAGCAACCTTTCACACACACACACCTGATATAATTTTGTTTAAAACATTTTTACAAGTATATTTTGAGATTTTTAACGTGACATTAGATATTCTTCTATAGTATAATGGTGTGATGGTTAAGAGTACAGAATTCTGGAATCAGAACAGACTTCCTGAGTTTGAATAGCTCAGCGCCATCTAATTCAGTGGTCTTGGGTAAGTTACTTAATTTCTTTGCTTTAGTTTTTCTCTGTAAAATGGGGGCAATAATAGTACTTACATCACAGAATTATAGTAAAGATTAAATGTGTTAATATATTTACAAATTGCTTAGAATAGAGCCTGCTGCATGTAAGTGCTATGTAATGTTTGTTTGTATTAATGGTTGCATAGAATTCCATCTTCTGGGTAATTCATAACTTATTTATCATCCATTGCATGCTATTTGGATGTTTTTGATTTTTGATGATTACAAATTGTGAAACCCTGGTACACACTTTTTGTGTGCCCATTTAAAAAGTTATTTCTTTATTTCAGGAAGTAAAGTTTCTGGATGAAAATATATTAATATTTTTACAGTTTTTGTTACATGTTAGCAAATTAATCTCTGAAAGGTTGTACCAGTTTACATGTCTATAGTACTGAGGATGTCTGTTGTTCTCAGTGTTGAGACAGAAACAGTATCTTACGTTGTTTCCATTGCCATTTCTTTGATTATAAGCCAGAGAGATTTTTCCATATGTTTATTTACAATTTACATTTATTCTTTATAAATTATTGCTTCCTGGCCTTTACCAATTTTTACATTTCTCTCTTAAACTGACATTAAATGCTTCTAGTATATCCAAGGTGTGCATTTAACAATAATCATGATGAAGATGATGAAGACAGTTGCCCAAGGCATATATCACAACTCAGATGCAGTAACCTCCTATAGT
Source organism: Redunca redunca (assembly GCA_006410935.1). Lineage (NCBI taxonomy): Eukaryota > Metazoa > Chordata > Mammalia > Artiodactyla > Bovidae > Redunca > Redunca redunca. The sequence goes on from SJYQ01004601.1 coordinate 218,894, forward strand.
CAAATTCTTGGGCAAGGCTTGCTCAGCTCCTGATCTTCCATCAGAGGCATTTCATCATAGCCTCCATGTTCTTCAAATTTGTTATTATTATTATTATTTGGTTATATTTCTGTGGGGCTTCCCAGGTGGTGCTAGTGGTAAAGGATCCATCTACCGATACAGGAGACTCAAGAGACCCAGTTTTGATCTCTGGGTTGGGAAGATCCCCTGGAAAAGGGAATGGCTACCCACTCCAGTATTCTTGCCTGCAGAATCTCATGGACAGAGGAGCCTGGTTGGCTACAGTCCACGGGGTCGCAAATAGTCGGGCACAACTAGCAACTGTGCACACATAGCAACAGTATAAATTTGTGGTATAAAGAACTTATGGTTCAGTTATTTGAGGAAGAGGTTGCCATGAATGTTGCTTGAAACACTGCAAGAACAGGATGGTATTCTGCCTCTGTAACTTCAGAAATCATCTTGTATGGCAAAACCAATACAATATTGTAAAGTAAAATAAATAACTTAATTAAATTAATAAAAAATTAAAAAAGAAATCATCTTGAGGTGATGCACTTTTCTGAATGAGATTTCATTAGTGACAGTTTTTGTCTTTGCATCCTGCAGTAAATATTGTGACTACCTGGGAGAAAATCTCTTGTTGGTTTATTAATGAGCTCTGTGGTCCATGGGACTTTCCAGGCAAGAATACTGGAGTGGGCTGCCATTTCCTTCTCCAAGGGATCTTCCCAACCTAGGGATTGAACCCTGGTCTCCTGCATTGCAGACAGATGCTTTACCGTCTAAGCCACTAGGGAAGCCCAAAAATATTGTGACTACCTAGGAGAGAATCTCTTGGTTTATTAATGAGCTAAGTAGTCATCTAATGAGAAACTGTCAGTAATCCTGTGAACATGTGGAGGAAGATTTATTTTTAAAGGCCTGGGTGTGCAACGGGTCTCAGGAACAAGAATTTATTCACTGTTTAAATTAGCTCCTGAATTCTGCCTTCCCATTGGCTATGAAGCCCTCTGGCTACATGGTATGCTGTTGCTGAGTGTTGAATATCAGCAGCAGTTGGTGGTCTTAGCTTGTGTTCCTGATTTCCTCCATGCAAATCTTGCAGGCTAAAACACGTGATAAAATCAAGTTTTTAAAATACCACAAAAACATGTAAACTTCAATTAAGTGAAACTTGTTCTGTTCTGGAAAATAGACCAAGATCAATGGGGATAAGTTCAACGTTTCCTGTTAATGTAAGAAAGAACTGTTTTTTGTTGTTTTTTTTTTAAATCTCAGAAAGTGTCTCCTCATAGTATGGCTCACCTTTTTGAAGCAGTCACTGGGATTTTTCCAGCATAGATCAGATGATTAAAAAGTAATGGTTACTGGATTTAAGATGGAAAAGGTGGAACCGTGCACTAGGTAACTTCTAAACTAGATTACTTCTAAGATTTTTTCCAACTTGGAGATTCTACAATTATGTTAATTAAAAGAAATCATCTGTCTATTTTTCTAAAGTGGTAAAACTAATAGAAACTGGAAGTGGAGTGGTGGTTACCAGGGGTTGGAAGGAAGGGGAAAGGGGACTTGTTATTTAATGGGTATAGAGATGTGCTAGGTGAAAAGTTCTGGACATCTGTTTCAACAAAGTGAACATACTTAACATGACTGTACAACTAAAAATGGTCCAGAAGGTAATTTTTCTGTATATTTGTTTTACCAAAATAAAACCAGAATAAAACAGCCAAGAGACTGCTATGAGTTTTACTCTAGGCCAGGCACTGTAGGGGACTCATAAGTCCAAGACAGTCCTTGCTCTCAGCTGGTTCACTTCCCTTCTTCTGTGACAAGTGAGGTGCCTGGGCAGGCCAGGGTCCTCAAGAGCCAGTTAAGATGGCATCATTGCCCTTGCTTCTGTGGGCATAGCCAGTAATCCAAAGAAACAGAACGTCTTCTCCCTTCTGCTGTCTTCCAATTTCCTGCTAGTGCCCCAGATGATAGAACCCAATAGGAAGCCAGCTGCTGAGTTAGTCTGAAAAAGGTAGTGTGCATAGAATGTACATAGAAAGGAAGAATGTCCACAGAAAGCTGTGGGGTTGAGTGAGGAAGGCGCTGTTAGGCACAGTCCACCCCTTTGTCCCTTCTGCATCCACTCACAGCCTTCTACCCACACATAAACTTGATGAAACAACCCCAGCACCACTGCAGTGCTTCTCTTGATACAACTATCCCTTTAACAAATGAAGGCATGCTCCCCTTTTCCCCAATAAGGGAGATAACAGTTTCATCAGTCAATGCATCCATGTTTGAATGATCTTAGTGACTCTCACAGGTTAGTCAAAATCCCATTGTATAACCCACAAGGCTAAATTCTAAAGTTAAATGATCAACCAGCATCCCTTGTATGACAGAGCAGGGGAAAGGAAAAAGGAGGAAGTGATTTCTTTATACAAATATGTACATTAAAAAAAACAACCAAGGAAGAAAATACACATAGTTGCTGCAGTTCTCACTTCTCTAGCTGATCACAAGGCCATAACTGATATATAGTGATAGGCAGACAGATATAGGATCTGCATATGAGCATGAATTTTGGCAAACTCCAGGAGATGGTGAAGGAGAGGGAGGCCTGGTGTGCTGCAGTCCACAGGGTTGCAGAGTTGACACGACTTATCGACAGAACAACAACAACAACAATATGAAACTATATCTGTAGCTTTTCTTCTTCTCTTATCCACTTTCATGCACCTCTTCCTTTTAACTAGTCCTTTGGTTTGTGAAGATTCTTTCTTTGCTGGGTTGTGGCTTCATTCCTGAAGAGTCTGTGTCCCTAGTCGTTCTTTCTTTATTGGGCTGGTAAAATCCTCTATCAACTTTACTACTGAACATGGAAGTAATAAACAGAACCCCAGAGAATCCTCTGAATTACAGATATCCCTCTTCAGGCCCCTATTGTTCAGCAGCAGTCCTATTTTCATCTTTATATTTGGGACCAATCAACTTAACATGGACAGCAAAGCCTTTCTTTGTCCATTAGTTTAATGGCACAAGGAGTCTAAAATGACAAGGAGGAAGTCTCAAATTTGAGTATGGTAGAACCATTTTTTGGTGCCCATAATGGAACTAGAAGAGCCCAAAATCTCAGAAGTGGGAAGCAAAATTTTTGTTTAAGCATAATAATAAAAGCAGACCTTATAACTTTAATCCTTGGTTTCCAGATCCAAGTGTCCTAGTTATGGAAGAAATAACACTCTATATGGGCTGTTGACTCAAAGCATATACTGCAGGCTATAAGATAGTGCCATAAATTTTCAAGGTGTTATCTCCCAGTGGGTGACATTACTGAGCCTTCAATTGGTGATTCCACCATTTTGTCATGTCAGCTGCTTCTGGATGATGGAGTTGGTGGCAAGACCAGAGAATTTCATGGTCATAAGCCAGTGGCTGTACTTCTTTTGCTGAGAAATTAGTGCCTTGGTCAGAAGAAATGTTGTGATGGATACTATGATGATCAGTATGTATGTGGATGGTGGTGCTTGCAAAAGGCAAATCCATATCCAGGATGTATTTATTCCAGGGAGGAAAAATCTTTGCCTCCTCCTTTCTGGAAGGAGATCAAGGTAATCAACCAAAGGTAATCAGATTGGCTAGCTGGTCCAACAGGGCTCATTGTTGGCTCCTGCTGTTGGGAAGTTGTGAACTCAGCAATGGTGGTAGCAAGATTTGCCTTGGTGGGCCTTTGCACAATCAGCTTGATGCTGCCATTGATACTCTGAAGACAAATCTTTGGAGAAAGCACTGGGAAGAAAAAAAAAAAAAGCACAGGGAAAGCACTGGGGAAAAAAGGCTGACTGTCATCTGACATCCTCAGAATATTATCTTGTCCACCAAATAACGGTGGCTCAGAGGTTAAAGCATCTGCCTGGAATGTGGGAGACCCGGGTTCGATCCCTGGGTCAGGAAGATCCCCTGGAGAAGGAAATGGCAACCCACTCCAGTACTCTTGCCTGGAGAATCCCATGGAGGGAGGAGCCTCATAGGCTACTAGTCCATGGGGTCGAAAAGAGTCAAACACGACTGAGAGACTTCACTTTCACTTTATCGGAGAGCCACTGCAGTGGTGCTCTTTTGTGGGTATTCACATGGGGTTCAAATATTTCATGGGGCTTCCCTGATGGCTCAGTGGTAAAGAATCCGCTTGCAATGCAGAAGACATAGGAGATGCAAGTTTGATCCTTGGGTAGGGAAGATCCCCTGGAGGAGAAAATGGCAACCCACTCCAGTATTCTTGCCTAGAAAATCCCATGGATAGAGGAGCCTGGTGGGCTACAGTTCATGGGGTCACAAAGAGTAGGACATGGCTGAGCAACTGAGTGTGAACACACACACACACACACACACACAGAAATATTTCATACCCTTTCCCCATTCCAAAAGATCATCCACATACCTGTTTCACAGTCCTCCTTTTTGCCAAATTTCCAATTCCATCCTTTCTATTCTCTGACCATCTGGTTAAATCATTAACTACTACTTATGAGCTAGTATAAGTTGGTACTTCTGGCTAATTTTCAGCCTAGACAAAGTGGCTATTCAGACGTACTGTGACATTCTACCAAAGGGCAGGATTTTCTTTCTCCACTATTTTTCAGGGCCACTCTGAGTGAGTATGCACCAGTCTGTTTCCAGCTAGTGCTGGTAATATCATGAACATATAATTCATCTAATGAATCTCTTTTTGATCATTAGCTGGTAACAGGGAGCTCCTTATGAAGTGGGTGTGGGCTGAGAGAGGGAAAGCAATGTAGCACAAGTAGTGGCCATAGGAAGCTGAGTCACCTTATTAAATAACTTACTGTAACTTCCAGACCTGCTGTAGACCTATCATATATATATGTATATGTGACAGACTGCGAGAGCCGGCGCACTCAGCGCAGGCAGCTGCGAGAGCACTACCCCACGTCCGAGGTCAGGGGCAATGGCACAGAGTGCCAGGCTGTGACGGCGCAGGAACGGCCAAGGGGAGCTACCCTGCGTCCGAGGTCAGTGGCGGCTGGGAGGAGACACCCCGCATCCGAGGTCAGGGCGGCGGCGGCCGAGAGGAGCTACCCCGCCTCCCCAGTCAGGGGCAGCCGGGAGGAGACACCCCGCGTCCAAGGTCAGGGCAGCGGCCAGTAGGAGCTATGCTGCGTCCGAGGTCAGGGGCGGCCGGGAGGAGACACCCCGCGTCCGAAGTCAGGGGTGGCCAGGAGAAGCTGCCTCGCGCCTGAGGCCAAGGGTGGCAGCTGGGAGGAGACACCTTGCGACCGAGGCCAGGGATGGTGACCCTGAGGAGCTACCCCGAGCCCGAGGCCAGGGGCGGCAGATGGGAGGAGCCACCCACGCCCCAGGCCAGGGCCAGCGGCTGGGAGGAGCATCCCAAGGAGCGGTGGCTGCGCAGGCGCAGGAGGGCCTAGAGTAGCTATCCCATGTTGAAGGTCAGGAACCGCGTGGCATAAGGAGATAGTTCAGTTCAGTTCAGGCGTGTCCGACTCTTTGTGACCCCATGAATCGCAGCACACCAGGCCTCCCTGTCCATCACCATCTTCTGGAGTTCACTCAGACTCACGTCCATTGAGTCCGTGATGCCATCCAGCCATCTCATCCTCTGTCGTCCCCTTCTCCTCCTGCCCTCAATCCCTCCCAGCATCAGAGTCTTTTCCAAGGAATCAACTCTTTGCATGAGGTGGCCAAAGTACTGGAGTTCCAGCTTCAGCATCATTCCTTCCAAAGAAATCCCAGGATTGGTCTCCTTCAGAATGGACTGGTTGGATCTCCTTGCAGTCCAAGGGACTCTCAAGAGTCTTCTCCAACACCATAGTTCAAAAGCATCAATTCTTCGGCGCACTGCCTTCTTCACAGTCCAACTCTCACATCCATACATGACCACAGGAAAAACCATAGCCTTGACTAGATGGACCTTAGTCGGCAAGGTAATGTCTCTGCTTTTGAATATACTATCTAGGTTGGTCATAACTTTTCTTCCAAGGAATAAGCGTCTTTTAATTTCATGGCTGCAATCACCATCTGCAGTGATTTTGGAGCCCAAAAAAATAAAGTCTGACACTGTTTCTACCGTTTCCCCATCTATTTCCCATGAAGTGATGGGACCAGATGCCATGATCTTCATTTTCTGAATGTTGAGCTTTTTCACCTATCATCTTACTTGGGTTTCTCTTACCTTGGGCGTGGGATATCTCCTCAGGGCTGCTCCAGCAAAGCCCAGCCTTGCTCCTTATTTTGGAGGAGGGTTATCTAGTGGAGGTGATGGAATTCCAGTGGAGCTCTTTCAAATCCTGAAAGATGATGCTGTGAAAGTGCTGCNTCATGGGAAATAGATGGGGAAACGGTAGAAACAGTGTCAGACTTTATTTTTTGGGGCTCCAAAATCACTGCACATGATGATTGCAGCCATGAAATTAAAAGACGCTTACTCCTTGGAAGAAAAGTTATGATCAACCTAGATAGCGTTTTCAAAAGCAGAGACATTACTTTGCTGACTAAGGTCCATCTAGTCAAGGCTATGGTTTTTCCAGTGGTCATGTATGGATGTGAGAGTTGGACTGTGAAGAAGGCAGTACACCGAAGAATTGATGCTTTTGAACTATGGTGTTGGAGAAGACTCTTGAGAGTCCCTTGGACTGCAAGGAGATCCAACCAGTCCATTCTGAAGGAGGTCAGCCCTGGGATTTCTTTGGAAGGAATGATGCTAAAGCTGAAACTCCATTACTTTGGCCGCCTCATGCGAAGAGTTGATTCGTTGGAAAAGACTCTGATGCTGGGAGGGATTGGGGGCAGGAGGAGAAGGGGACGACAGAGGATGAGATGGCTGGATGGCATCACTGACTCGATGGTTGTGAGTCTGAGTGAACTCCGGGAGTTGGTGATGGACAGGGAGGCCTGGTGTGCTGTGACTCATGGGGTCGCAAAGTGTCGGACACGACTGAGCGACTGAACTGAGCTGAACTGAACGCTTTAACAGTGATCACCCAAATAAGTTTATGCATCCTTAGGTCCTGTAGTTTAGCAGCTTAAAAAAAATGAGTGTTCTTATTTTTAAAAAAGCTACAGCTTTCTTTTAATCTATAGGTTCCTGCTCCATCTTTTTCTTTTCCGTATAGTTTATCTGTGGATGAACCCAGTCTGCTGACCTGTAGAGTTTCTCACGGTCATGACACATTCCACTGTTCCTCTGTCTTCTGTAGCCCTGTAATGTGGTAGCTGGATATAGAGGCTTGATCAGACTCAAATATAATTCCTTTGGCAACATTCTAAGAGTGTTCTTCCACCAGGAAGCATGTAATATCTGTCTTGTCCTTTTTGTGATGTTAACTCTTGCTGATGCTCAGTGCTTGGATTCCTTTATTCATTGGGGCTGGCAAAATGGTGATATTCTATTTTAGACTTATTTTTTTCATTTAGCAGATGGAATACTTTGATAAAGAATTGCTTCCCCTCATCTACTTTTTGATTACCCAGTGGTGCTATTCACATAGGAGAGACAAGATAAATATTTGACTCTTTTATTTACCAAGAATCAAAATCATGAATCTGATTCCCTTTCATCTTCCAATAGTATGCATATATGTATATATATGTATATATGTATGCATGACTTTGTGGACTTAAGCATATTTGATGTGTTCCGTTTAATTGCAGTTATCTTTTTGAAACCTCAAAGCCTGACAGAAGGCTCTTAAAGTTGTCTCCTGTTTATTTTTCCCGGTTGTCCTTTGTAGATATAAACTTCATGGACTGAAAACTCAAGAACAACTTCTCTAGCTCAGCCTTTTCTCCATTCATTTATGGCCTTAACTGACCAGGGAATATGTTTGAAGAGCAGGCACACCCTCTATAGAAAGAGAATATGTGCTTTCTGTTTACAAATATTCCTGGCTTTGTATTGAGAGCCTGGAGCACTGGCTTCCTGTTGGGGCCATTCTCCTCTGAAAAGGAGATTGCTTTGCCAGTGTTGTCCACCTTTTCCGGAAAGATTTGATATTAATAGTTTTTCTCCAGAATGACTAGTTCTATGAGGCATGTGCTCTTGCCTAGTCAAACGTACCTACAATAGAATTAAAAACAGCTGAAAAACTGTCTTTTACTGCTCTTCCCCTGAAATTCCCTATGTAATCCAATAAATATCTGTAAACTAACCTTTGGGAAAGATAAATTAATCTTATTAAATGTGAGATTGCTTCAGGCTTCTTGGGGTGGGATAGAAGGACTTGCTTTCAAATTGTGCTGTGCCTTGAAAATGTAATTTCCTACGCCCAGTGGAAATTTATCACATCCCTCGCCTCTGGGTAACTTGCTTTTCCTCTGGTTCAAATGCTGTGTTTTCTGTCTTCACCCTCTCAAGCTTGGACATTCTGAACTTTTTAATTCTCTCAGTTCTATTTCTGTGACAGTGGTTTTTGGGCAACAGAAGTGAAAAGTTGATGGGGAAACATTGATGGAAGAAGGGATACTTGACCTGGCATACAAAAGAGAACCTCCCACAGGAGAGAGTAAAGGTGGTTTTGAGAAGCTTATGGCATCAACACTTGTGACAGTTTTCTTTTGGTTTATATCATTCATATTTTTAGGCTAGATAATATGGATTTACAAAAATGGGTATTTTTATTGTGTAAGACTCTTCTGGAAAATGTCCCTTCGCTTCAGTTGTGTCTGACTCTGTATGACCCCATGGACTGTAGCCCACCAGGCTCCTCTGTCCATGGGATTCTCCAGGCAAGAATACTGGAATGACTTGCCATTTCCTACTCCAGGGGATCTTCCTGACCCAGGGATCAAGCCCACGTCTCTTATGTCTCCTGCATTGGCATGTGGGTTCTTTACCACTTTTGGTTTATATCATTCATGTTTTTAGGATAGAGAATATGGATTTATACTTATGGGTATTTTTATTGTATAAGACTCTTCTGGAAAAAGTCTGTCTGATTCCCTGGGCTTAAGTTCTTAGCCTGACAGTCAAGGCCATTCACAGTCTTACTACTATCCTCCCTCTGAACACTCAGAGACTCCCTATTGCCTGTTGGACAGAGCATGCAGTTTTCCTACAATTCCTATTTACTTCCCCAGGCTTATCTCCTTGGCTTTTCTGTGGGCACCTCTTTAGATCAGCTATATTAGATGGTTCCCATTTCCCTGGCATACCCCATGCTTTCCTACTTTGGCTTTTGCTCACATAATTCCATTTAGAATGACCTTGCCTTCCATCTCTAACTGCAGAAATCTTACTATAATATTTTAACACCAGCTTGAAATTCCTTTTTCCCCAGGATTCTCTTCCTGATCCCTCCAAAGGAATTACTTCATTCCTCCTTTGAATTCCCAAGCAATTTGTTTATGCAGTTGCTTTTATGCATATTGTTTTGATATATGGTTAAAGATTGCTATTGAAGAGCCTGAGCTACTCCATCTTGTAAAAGAACTCTATTTTGCAAAGGTACCGGGCAAACAGACTTAGACTTTGGATATTGCCTAAACTTGTCCCACTGTGCACGAGCCAATCAGCCCTTAGGTTAAACCTCTTGACTCTTAAGTTCAAGAATTTGTGATTTACCTTGGAAGTAATGATTTACATTTGTGACATTTGTGATTTACCTTGGAAGTAAATATCTACCATGGAAGTAAAAAAAAACAATCAGAAATCCACACACAGCCTTATAGAAGAGGGTAACCAATCCGTAGTCCTTCAGCCTGAACACCCCCTTTGTTACGCTTTCACCTGAATAGTCCCTATATAAGCAGTGTAACCCAGAACTCGGGGCTCCTCTCCTTAGGCCGCTGCGTCAGTAACGGTGGGAGCCCCAGCTTGAGCTTGGTAATAAAAACTCTCTTGCTTTTGCATCGGATACCGTCTCCCTGGTGGTCATTGGGAGATTTTGTGACTTGGGCATAACACCATTGGCATCCTTTACATATTTGTTTGATACATGTGCTTATGGGATGTAAGTAGGATGGACATATACCCAAAGGTTATTGAGACAGTTCCAGTTTTCCTGGGCTAGTCTCAGAGTATGAGCTGTCCCAGTACCCTGTCTGGTTAACTCCCTGTTGCCTTCTCCTTAGGCTTCCCAGGTGATGCTAGTGGTGAAGAACCTGCCTGTCAAGCAGGAGACGGAAGAGGTTTGGGTTCCATCCCTGGGTTGGGAAGATCCCCTGGAGAAGGGAATGGCTATCCACTCCAGTGTTCTTGTGTGGAGAATCCCATGGACAGAGGAGTCTGTCAGTCCATAGGGTTGCAAAGAGTCAGACATGACTGTGTTGACCTAGGATGTACATGCCTTCTCCAAAGTATCTTGATCTGAATGATGAATTAAGTAGTCACCCCTGGAATAAGTCACTGGGGGATTGGGGCTGCCTCATACTCATTCTTGAACTGCTGGTCATTTATCAGGAGGGTTGATGGAACCCACATACAGTGGGAAAAGGGGCAACAAAGTTCACAGAAAGGAGACTGCCTTGTGCTGGGGCAGGGCCCACATTGCAGAGGCCATCAGGAAATGCTAGAGATAGTTTTGACTCCTCCCAGAGCTAGTCCTCCTCATGGCATTGCCCAGAGCTATTACTTTCCCATCAGAAAGTTAGATTCCTTGAGGATTTAATAAACAATCTCTCCCAACATGAAAAGCTGTGGGCATTGTTTCCTCCTTGGATCATTGCAGTTGGAGCTTCAAAGAATACTGGGGTATTGTGTGGAATATTAAATATGCACGTGAAAAGGACTTTGTTTATTTACTTATTATTTATTTATTTTCCATTTCTTTTCATTTTTAAAATTAGCCTACAGAAAAGTCAACAGAACTGTACATAGTGATAGTCCCTTCATTTTGCTACATGAACTTTTCCTCTCTTGCTTAGGTCATATTTATACACGTCGGATTAAGTTTATGTTTAAGTATGATGTATGTATAAATGTCCACATTCTCTTTTTGCATCATTTGTATATAGTTTGAGTACATCATGGTACTTCACCCCTAAATACTTCCACATGTTTCTTTTAAGGATATGGACATTCTTCTAAGTAACCGCAATGTCATTATTACACCCAAGACAATTAACAGTAATTCTACAAAGCCATCTAATATACAGTCCATACTCAAATATCTTCAAACAAGTTTTGGATCTTGAATCCATTTGATCCATTATGTCTCTTTCATCTTTTTTAATCTTGTATAGTCTCTGTGCCTGTTTTTGGTGTCTGTGTGTAACTTATTTTTGACATACAGTGTTTGAAATCCTTTCCCCCACACCCTTGAAAGAATTTTGCCCTTACTCAGATTCCTCCTCCTCCTCCTCTCTCTTCTAAAGAAAGTTGCCAGATCTGCTCTCTGCTTTTTAGAATTCCCTGATGAAGACTTTAAAGATAGGTTAATGGGCTGGAGTGAGTGAGAGGCGGAAGGAATTTGGTTCTGAGGCTTTAGAAAGGCCCAAGCTCCTCTCCTGTGGCCCACACCCACCCTGTAGCTCTGAAGTGTGGGGCCTTGGAGAGGAGCGGAAGGAAATTGGAAGAAATATTGCTGTGAGCTATGTATTAGATTCTTTTTAGTATTTTTCCAGAACCAGGAAAGATTATGTTTATTAGTTACTTTTGGACTATGTTTTCCTTGAATCTGACATCCCTTCAGAATGAGGCTTCAGGGGAAGTCAGTATTTATTCTGCTCATACACAATCTTTGCTCTTCAAAGGAGAAAGCATTAACACCCAGCGAGAGAGAAAGCTTTCTTAGGCTGTGGTCATAAGCCTTAGAATGTCTTAAGAGGATTTTAGCAGACTGCAGAGTTTTGTCATCCAAATTGGGACACTTTTGAGAGTGAAACATTTATAGTGAATATGAAATAATTATTGATAATGAAAATATTTGTTTCAGGATATATGCTTAAATCAGATTGGTGTCAGGCAAACCAAAATATATGTTTAACCTGGTTATATACACCTGCTGTTTGCACCACAATTTATCTTGTCCAAATGGATAAGAGTTAAAAATAAACATGGAAAAATGAAAAAATGAATGCATGTACACTACTCTGCATAAGTATTAGATTAAACCATATGAAACTCTTATAAAAGCTGCAATTTCATGAGATATCTATAATAACCTCAAACTTGGGCATATCTACTGCTTATTTCTTGGAGTAATAAATTCTTTGAGGATAAGAATTGTTCATTTTTCATTCTGTTATTTGTTTTTTGTTCATTTTTCATCATTTATCAGTACCTACAGCATGCAAGCACTATGCTAGATGCTGGGGATAGATCAATGACACTGAGTGGGATACCTGGTACCTAAGAGCAATATAATATTTAGTTAGAATTGAGCATAAAGGAAAAGCATAGTAAGTTCATGTTTGTTGTTTGGTGTTGCAAAAACAAAAAAGGAATTAAATGCCAATTGAAGTACCAAATTATCTTGCTGCCATTCTTGTGGCAACTTCACAATTAATATCTGAAAACATATGTCCCCCTGTGTACCCTCTTTATTCTGCCTTAAAGAAGAATTGCCTCAAAGACATGACATGACTTTTGCAAGGAACAATACAAGGAGCTTGTAGTAGAAGAATGATGTGGAAGAGCATGAGGCATCATGGATGCTCTGACTTAAGTTTTTTCAGGGACCTGTCTGAGCTGCAAGAGAGGAAGTGATCCTTAATTGCTTGGTGGTAATGAGTGGAAAATTATTCATAGAAGCAATGAGGCCGGAGATACTATGCATTGGCTTAAAATTTTTATTGAGTGCTAGGCCTCTGGGGATTAACTTTGGATCGAAACTATTCCTAATTCACAGAGGTAAGTGTCCACTGAGGATGGTGAACTTTGAACTAACCTACCACAAAAATAAGCATACAGCTGTCAGTTGTGATAAATGCAAAAAGGGAAAGGAATAGCAGGTTGCAAAGTACATCAGAGAGGGATAAAATTTTCTTTCGGGGGTCAAGGAGGATCTCTCTGAGGAAATCGTCTTGAACTTGAGACCCAGTGGAGGGCAGCAGACACTACAGGGATCTGGCTGTATCTCAGCAGTGGAGGAAGAGGGTAGTGCCAGGTGAGGTCAAGGAATTTTCATCTTGAAAGAAGTAGAGTTGTTAGATGGGCCCTTTAGAAGGTGAGATGGGAAGGTGTTGATCAGTTAGGACGTGGAGACCTGAGTATCACAATGGAAACCAATCAGCGGAGAACTGCACAGAGTTTGACAAGGCTGGAGTGTGGAGTGTGAAGCCAGACACCATCTTGAATATTGAGTCCTTCCTCTAAGTAACAGGGAAGCACTGACGAGTGGTGTGAGTAAGGGAGTGACATATCAATCGTGTATTTGAGAAAGAGAAATCTCCAGGATGAATGAATTCACTGAAGACATCCAAAGCTGGAAAATCTTGCAGTTGTTCAGCAGATGGGGGATGAAGGTCTGATCTGAGATAGTGGCAGTAAAGAGACAGAGTAAGACAAACGTAGTCTGTGAGCACAATCTATAGAATCTGGTTATTGAGGAGAAGAGAAAGTGGACTATGTTCAGGTTTCTTGTTTGTGTGATTAATAAGAAGGGATAGCAGGATAGCAGGAGGGGGACTGGTTTGGGTAACATGTGGTGAGTTAGGTCTGTTCCTGATAAGTGCTGGGGCTTCCCAGGTGGTGCTAGTGGTAAAGAACCTGCCTGCCAATGCAGGCGATGTAAGAGACTCAGGTTCAGTCCCTGGGTTGGAAGATCCCCTGCAGAAGGGCATAGCAGTCCACTCCAGTGTTCTTGCCTGGAGAATCCCATGGACAGAGGATCCTGGCGGGCAGTAGTCCATAGCGTTATAAAGAGTCGGACATGACTGAGCGACTTAGCACGCACTCTGATAAGCGCTAAGTACCTGTGGGAGATCCAGCCTGATGTTAACTAAGTAACTGTTTAGTTAATATTTTCTGAAGTTGATGGAATTCTCTGAATAGTTTTCATATGTTAATATGGTATCTATTGAGAGAGTTGGACGCATTCAAACTACTTAGGAAAGGGTTCTTGAATTTTACAACTGACAGATTGCTTTATTTTGAATTACTCATGACAGGCTTTGTGTGTGTGTGTGTGTGTGTGTGTGTGTGTGTGTGTGTGTGTGTTTGAAAGACATTTGACTTTGTCACAGTTCTGAAAATATGTTACTTGGGTATGTTTAGATGGTGAGTTTTCAAAAACAGTTAAATATTACAACTAGGCTTGCTGCATTTTGTGTTTTTCCCTGTTCAGTTTCCCATTAAATATACAAGCATAACATCTGGTACTCTTATTTTTAAGGACTCTGGGAAAAGAATAGCAGTGATTAGGCTGAGCACTTGACAGTCATCCAGTTGTAATATTTTTGTCTAGAGTCGAGTTCGGGGCTGACTGAAATGTCCGTGTCAGGAGCAACACTGTGCAATGTTGCAGAGAAGCCACTTAGGAGAATTCCTAATATGGTTGGAGCATTCTTGAGATGCATGGAATAGCCCATTTGTGTGGTATCATCCGAGATGGGTTGCAGCCCGAATGCATCCGGGCCGGGATGACAGAATCCGCAGAGCACTTCTTTTCTGTTATTTGTCAGGCTATAGCCCTGTTGGCTGATGATGACAATTCTTCCTTCTTTGCTTCATTTGTCAATGGCAAATCCTTGGACCCTGAGCTGGAAAGTCCCTTTTCTAGTTTGAAAGTCATATACTGTATGAGATGGAAGGGGCCTTGATAATTATCTTCATGGGAACCCACTCCAGTATTCTTGCCTGGAAAATCCCATGAATAGAGGAGCCTGGAGGGCTGTAGTTCGTGGGGTCGCTAAGAGTCAGACACGACTGAGTGACTGAGCACAAACCCCTGGCATTTTTACAGATGAGAAAAACGAGATGCAGGGAGGTTAAGCAATTTGGCTGCAGCCATCAGTTCATTGGGCTTCCCCAGGGGCTCAGCGGTAAAGAATCTGCCTGCAATGCAGGAGACGCAGGAGGTGTGGGTTTGATCCCTCGGTCGGGAAGATCCCCTGGAGAAGGAAATGGCAACCCACTCCAGTATTCTTGCCTGGAGAATCCCATGGACAGAGGAGCCAGGCGGGCTACAACCCCTAGGGTTGCAGAGAATCAGACATGACTTAGCAACTGAGCACATCCAGGTCATTACTGAACCCTCTGCTTGGCTCCCCTCCTTGTTCAGGATGGGCAGGAGGGCAGCCTCTCTATTGCTTTTATTTGTTATTTGCCAGAACTTCAAGTCTTCCTTCACTTTATAAAGCCTCTGGGAAATAGTCTTAACTCCTTTGAAAGAAGAAAAAACATGTTTACTCAGAAAGCTTATTTTTGTTTTTCTCCAAATGGATGTTTGTTTCAAGGTGGTGCGACTCCCCTGTATTCTGA
The DNA here is from genome assembly GCA_006410935.1 of Redunca redunca. Taxonomy (NCBI): domain Eukaryota; kingdom Metazoa; phylum Chordata; class Mammalia; order Artiodactyla; family Bovidae; genus Redunca; species Redunca redunca. The sequence continues at coordinate 234,285 of SJYQ01004601.1, forward strand.
GAGAGCTTTCACCACACTGCATGACGTCTCTCTAATGGCCACAGCTGCCCAGCTGGACATCTGTGCAGCAGTTGCAGCCAAAGCTCGTACATTTGGGGCCATGGCAGTGTCTCTAAATTCTGGAAGAGATGGATGCTACAATATGCTACCCAGCCTGTGGCCTGGATCTTTAGGCTGAGTGATCCTGGGAACTTCCTTAGAAGCAACTGTTTATCAAGGCTTCAAAGGGATCATTGATTCTTAAAATTAAAAATCTCAGAGTGCCATCCTGGGGCTGAGCACCGCTGGGAGTCCTGAGCACCCTGGGGACTTGGCTGCTGCTGCTGGGCGGATGGGCAGTTCTTGGGGCTCAGCGCAGCCAAGGGAGGGGAGAAGGGAGGTCTGAAGATGAGTTGTGAGTGAGGAGGGGAAAAGAGCTCATGTGGTGCTGACCATGTACCTTCTCAGTGCTGTAGGGGAGGACTCGGGGCCCTTTCCTCAGGCTCACCGGTGTCTACTCGGTCCCAGCTCTCTCCCCAGACTTTCAGGCCTGGGTGTGGGGTGCTGGGCGGGAGCAGGTGGTCAGCGTCGCTTTGGATCGTTGTGTTGTGTGTGCTCTGAGATGCCAGGCGCTTGGGTTTAGAAAGACAGGAGCCTTTATTCTGCTCCAGCTGGAATGTCTCTACTGTGAGGCAGTGGACGTTGCGGGAACCTCCTTCTGGAAAGAGGAAAGGATCTCAGGCGATAAGACAAGGAGGGAGAAAGATCAATTACTAGCTCAAAATACAATTCGACCACGTTTGTAAGAGCTCGGTGAAAGAGAAACAGAGGCCACTGAGTGTGATCTTCTCAACCTGAGCTGTTTCTAAAAGCAGCAAATGAGAGCTGCTCTCTGAGCTAAGAGAGTGGTGAGAAAATGCGTCCTGGTGGATTTCTCTCCAATCTTTAGAGTAGATAAACTTTTTCTTGCTGTGGCAAACTTAATTCTGTAAGAAAAAGGCCATAGGATACTGCAGCTCTGTGGGAACTCAGAGATGATCCGAGATGGACATGCCCTGTCCTTCCAGATCCCTTGTCCCCTCCTCTCCACGCTGTTCTGGGTCCTGGGACGCTAGTGTCCATGGACCACATCAATCATGTATTTGGCCAGTAAGAGGTCTTGCATTACCATCCCTTGGTGATTTCATTAATCCTGTCTACATCTTGTAAATAATCCCTTTCGTAAAAGCTCCCATTTGAGTATGTGATCTCTTTCTTGCTAGGACCCTGAACAGCTATATTGTTTAATCCTGTGACCATTTACAGTTGAGGAAACTGAGGCACAGAGAGGCTGCCTGGCTTTTCAAATGGTGTCCCTTTCCTCATCCTTTTCCCAGGCATGATTGAGTATTCACAAGCTGAGATCCTGAGGCCCTGGAATTGCTGGGCTGAGAATGAGAAAACCTCTAACACTAGACTCTGGTCTGCTCTAATGTGATGACACGTTTCTAAGAAACTTCCATTTATTTAAAAGCTGTGTCCTTATAAATGTTATTTTATGTGGTATATGGGGCTTTCCAGGTGGCTCAGTGGGGAAAGAGTTCGCCTGCAATGCAGGAGACATAGGCAGATGTTCATTTGATCCTCTGGTCGGGAAGATCCCCTGGAGGAGGGCATGGTGACCCACTCCTGTATTCATTTCTGAGGAATTCCGTGGACAGAGGGGCCTGGTGAGTTACAGTCCATAATATCGCAAGAGGCAGACAAAACTGAAGCAACTGAGCATGCATGCACGCATGTGGTGTATACACATAATGGGATATTATTCAGCCTTCAAAAAAAGGTGATCCTGTCAGATGCAATAACATGGATGATCCTTGAGGATGTTATGCCAAGTGAAATCAGCCAGTACCGCATGATTCTACTTACCCAAGCTATCAAAACGTTCAAACTCTTAGAAGCAGAAGGCAGAGTGGTGGGAACCAGGGGCTGGGGGAGAAGGAAAAGGGGAGCTGCTCTTCAATGGGCGTGAGGTTTCAGTTATGCAAGATGAATGAGCTCTAGAGATCTGCTGTACAGCATCGTGCCAGTGATTAACCAGACTACATTACACAGGTAAAATTTTAAGAAGGTCGATTTCATGTTATTTGTTTTAACCAGAAAAGATAAGCACGAAAGGTATTTGAATAGGTTAAAAAGTAGTTAGAGAACGGAGTCCCTCTGGGAGGACACTGTCCATGGGGGTGCGGCTGGGTTGGCAGGAAGGAAGGAAATGCTTCCTTCCTCCAGCTGGGGAGCACCTGCTGCAGGGCGGGGCTGGGGATGAGGGTGGGCAGAGCCTCCTCATGCCTCAGCTCATGCCTCCTGCACCCTTCCAGCCCCAGCAGGCGAGGAATCAGAGCTACTGGTCATGCCTCTGACCATGAGTGAGTGTTGAGTGTGTGTGTGTGTGTGTGTGTGTGTGTGAGAGAGAGAGAGAGAGAGAGAGAGAGAGAGAGAGAGAAGGAAGGAGAGGGAAAGAATGAATTCACATTCTTCCTTTTAGTAACTTTCCCAGGTTCTCTTGAAGAGTCTTTTTTGACCTCTCATATTTCATTGCTTCTAAGACATGCTTTATTTTCCTCACATTTTAATGCTCTGAAACCCGGCTGTGTCTGACACTGAAAGCATCTTTTATTGCAACTGGTCAGGCGATGGCTGCGCTGCAGCTGCATCTCCCGTGCGCGCGTGAACTTGGTAGATCTGGGGGCACAAGACGAGTGAAACCGTTAATTGTTTCAGTCCGTGGTCCGTTCCGTGATCACCGGAGAGGGGGATGTGGTCCTAGGCGCTTAGTGAAGTCTTCTGCTGGCACCTGTTACTAAGAGTTTCTTGCCAGCATCAACACTGCGGAAAGGCATCAAAAACTTAGAAGGAAATCCCAAATGCAATACTCTTTTAAGACACACTACATCACTGAGTTTCTTGGTGGCACAGAGGACAATATTGTGTGGAAAAACACAGTCGTTAGACCCTGTGACAAAAGTGATTCAGAAGTGCGGGTTTTGAATGTGATGTCTCAATCAAATTAAACTGGAGCACCCAACCAATTTATTTCACTAATATTTTTATATTTTCCTTTTTTATGAGTATAATAAAACCCACGTACCCTATTAGTAAGCCTAATAGAGCCTTTTCAGTAAATACAAGATAAAAATTCTTAATCTTACTATTGTATCACAGTTTAATTTGCAACCATTTTTTTTCTTTCCTAATGTTACATAAAATAGCATTGTCGCTCACAACCAGTGAATCTTAATCAATGAAGTATGGTAATGAAGTAGGAAGTTGATTAAATTATCAATATGAATCAAAAGATAAGTTGGAAAGTTAAGAACTGAGGAATGAGTTTAGTAATCCTTTGACTCAATAAATATTTATTAAATGTCTTCTGTGAGACTAGCACTGGGATTGGGATGAGGGTACAGCCATGAACAAAGCAGATATGATCACTGGGCTCACAGGGCAGACCAGATATATTGAATAAGTAGCTGTGTATCTATCATAGAGAAGACCTGCAGGTTTCTTTGGAAGTATAAACAAAGGAGCTTAACATGGTTAAGGGGAGCAGATGGCCCGAGTGAGGAAGTGACACTTAAGCGGAGAATGGAAAGATGAGTAGGAGTTAGCCAGTTGGAGGTGAGTTGGGGAACGGGAGGGTAGTGCTGGCAGAGGAAAACAAGTGTGAAAGCTGGGACCTGGCTAGGAGAGACTGAAGCAAGTCCAGGGCAGTGGGAGCCCAGACAGTGGTACGGGGGTGAGAGATTGGCTAGAGAAGTAGGCAGGCCTCAGATGACCAAGGGCCTTATACGTCATGCCAGGGAACTTGGCCTTCCTCCCATGGATAAGAGGGGCTTACGGGAGGGGTTTCTGGAGGCGTGTGGTATGTCATGCTCAAGTTTTAGAACTTTGCTTTGGCTGCTGTGCAAAAATGGAATGCTGTAAATCAAGGGCAGAGGAAGGGAATGTGGTAGTAGTCATCTTCACTGAACAAGAGATGTGGTAGCTGGGAGGGAGAGAAGATATCAAATGATGCAAGAGAACCCTGTACCAAACAATAGTCCCCATCACTGACAGCTTTCCTCAGATATTACATCCGTAGTTGCTGATAACCTATAACAAAGTTTCTTTCTTTTTGACAGAGTGACTTCTTCTGACTTGAGCTTGCAGTGTGCTTTGAGAGATCCTCTACCAGGTAAATGCAGAACAAATTTCCTTGGATTTATAAACCACGACTTTCTCCCAAGATTTCCTGAGACCAAAATCCAACATGTTATTTAATCCCTGCAACAGCCCTTAAGTTACGTTTATTTCTGTGTTATACAGGAGGAAATTGAAACATAGAGAAGTTAGACAGCTTGCACAGAGAAGTTAGATCAACATGCACAAAGGTGTTCGTCACACCATAAACTATACAGATAAGGCAAAACAAGAGGAGAGAACTGAAATAGCCAACAGTAGGCAAACTGTTAAATCATTTGATGAAGTTACTTTAATAATAGTCTGTATGAGATTAAGAAGTTTTTTCCCTATTCCTCATTTGCTAAAAGCAAATTAATTATTTTGGGTATTGAATTTTATTGAATGCTTTTCTAATCTACAAAGCTGTTAAAATGATTTTTATTCTTTATCTGTTCATGGTAATTTCTATTAATTGATTTTCTAATATTAAATACCTTGCATTGCTAAGATAAAACCAACTTGGTCATGATGCATTATCCTTTCTATCTTTAGCTAAGATTTAGTTTTAGTCCTGAGATTGGATACAGTTTTCCCTTCTGGTATTTTCCTTGCCAGGAATGGTTTTCGAAATATTGGAATTACTTGCTGCTTGAATGTTTGATGATAAAGAAGTAAAACATTTGAGTCCTATTGTTTTCTTTGAAAGGAGAATTTTTACCTGCTCATTTAATTTCTGATTTATTTACATTTTCTGATTTCTTCTTGAGTCAGTTTTGACAAATTTTGTTTTTGGTTATACATTCATTCTCTGTTGGATATATATGCAGCAAGGGAATCTCTGGATCAGGGGGGTAAGTACACATTCAGTTTTAGCAGATAATATCAGTTTTTCAAAATGGTTGTATTGATTTAAAATTTACACGCTAAGCAGGAGTATATGAGAGTTTTGATTGCTCTGTATCCTTTTCAGCACAAGGTATTTTCTGTTTTGTTTGATTATTTAGTCTGTACTAGTGGGTGTGAAGTATGACAGTGTCATTGTAGTTCTGTATTTGCTTGTAGGCTAATGAAGTTGGGTACTTTTTCATATGTTAATTGACTATTTGAATATCTTATTTTGTCAAAAGCCCTTTCTAGTCTTATAAAAAAAAGTGGGGGGGGGCAGTGCTTATTCATGTCTTCTGAAAAAAAAATTGGGTTNTGTCTTCTGAAAAAAAAAATTGGGTTGCTTTGTTGAATTGTCTTATTGAATTACAGATATTTTTAATAATATGTGTTCTGGATTTGAAGTCTTGTTAGAATATATATGTTGTAAATATCTACTTTTGTTTCCTGTGGTTTACCTTTTCACTCTTTTTGTGGACAGAAATTCCTTTAAAATAGTGTAAATTATCCATTTTTTTTCCTTTTGTGGTTGGCACTGTTGTACTTAAATCTTGGCCTTATTCTAAGATCACAAAGAAGTTGTACGTTTTCATCTGAAAGTTATATTATTTTCCTTTCACATGTGAGCCACAATGCATCTGGATGGGTTTTATTGTGTACGATGGGAGGTGGAGGGTCAAGACTGATTTTTTCCATGGGGACATGCACTTGATCAGGAGCCATCCTTTGGTTACAGCTCTGTTTATCTATTTGTTTATTTTGGTTGGGCTCCCTAATGTACAATGGACACACAGTAAAATTCATTCTCTTGAAATGGATGGTTTGATAAGCTTGAACAGTTCTATAACTACTACCGCAATCAAGATGCAGGACATACCCAACCTCTGAGAGAACGCTCCTTTGTAGTACCAATCAGTCATCTGACTTCTGTCCCTAGATTTGTTTCTTTTTTTAGAATATATAAATGAAGCCGTAGAGTGTGTAGACTTTTGTTTCAGATTTCTTTTTAAAAAATCTCAAAGAATCTCAAAAATTCATCCCTGTGTTGCAGTACCAGTTGTTTGTTCTTTTATTTTTTTTACCATAGAATTCCATTGTGTAGATGGAACACAATTTGTTTATCCATTCACCAATTGATGAACATTTAGATTATTTATAGTTTTTGGCTCTTATGAATAAAAGTTATTATAATTGCTCACTTTGTAAGTCTTTGTATGGATATATGTTTTAATGTCTCGGGTAAATTACTAGGAGTAGGTTTATTGAGTCATATACTATGTAGCAAGTATATATTTAACATTAATTTAACATTATACAGAAAATTCCCTCTAGCTGTTCCCAAAGTGCTTGTGCCATTTTGCATTCCATTCAGCAATGCATGATATTTTAGTTGCCCCGTGGTCTTTCTCCAGATGGCGCTAGTGATAAAGAATTATACAGGAGATATAAGAGACTTGGGTTCGATCCTTGGGTTGGGAAGATCCTCTGGAGGAGGGCATGGCAACCCACTTCAGTATTCTTGCCTGGAGAATCCCATGGACAGAGGAGCCTGGTGGGCTACAGTCCACAGAGTTGCAAACAGTCAAACACAACTGAGTGACTTAGTACACACACAAGCTCTCCGGAACTTGGTATAATCAGTCTCTGTAATTTGGGCAATATGAGTTGGTATGTAGTTGTATCTCATAACTCTAGTTCTTGTTTCCCTAATCATTAATGATGTTGAATATTTTTTCATGTACTTCTTTGCCATCTGCCTGTCTTCTCTGGTGGAGTATCTGTTCAAATTAGTCACCCATTTTAAAAATAGTCATCTATCTTTTCATTTTTGAGCTACAATAAAATATTATCCCAGATACAAATCCTTTATCAAATGTGTGCTTTTCAAATACCCTTTCCCAGCCTGTGGATTGCATCATTCAAAGAGCAGAAATTTTTAATTTTCATGAAGTTCAGTTTAACAACTTTTTTCTTTGCTGGATAGCAGTTGTGTGTCCTAAAGAATCCTTGCTAAAACCAAAAATACAAAGATGTTCTTTTTTTTTTCCCCTGGAAATTTTATAGCTTTTAAAAAAGCTTTTAGTTTATTTTTAATTGAAAGATAATTGCTTTACAATCCCCAGGTGGCACTAGTGGTGAAGAACCTCAGCCAATGCAAGAGATGTAAGAGATGCAGGTTCGATCCCTGGATTGGGAAAATCCCCTGGAGAAGGAAATAGCAACCTACTCCAGTATTCTTGCTTGGAGAATCCCATGGACAGCGGAGCCTGGCTATAGTCCATCGGGTCGCAAACAGTTGGATCCGACTGAAGCGGCTTAGCACAGCACATTGTGTTGGTTTCTGCCATATAGCAACATGAATCCGCCACAGAAATATGTATGTCCCCTCCCTCTTGAACCTCCCTCCCACCTCCCACCCCATCCCACCATTCTAGGTTGTACAGAGCACCAGATTTGAGTTCTCTGTGTCATATAGCAAATTTCCACTGGCTGTCTAATTTTACATATGAATATGCTTATGTTTCAATGCTACTCTTTGAATTCATCCCACCCTCTCCTTCCCACATCGTGTCCATAAGTCTGTTCTCTAGGTCTGCATCTCCATTGCTTGCCTACAGATAGGTTCATCACTACCGTCTAGATTTCATATGTATGCATTAATATATGATATTTATTTTTCTCTTTCTGACTTCCTTCACTCCGTATAGTAGGCTCTAGGTTCATCCACTTTATTAGAACTGAGTCAAATGGCAGAGTTTATGTACCATTGTGTTTATGTACCTTTTTATGGCTGAGTAATATTCCATTGAGAATAGGTACCACAACTTCCTTTTCCATTCATCTGTTGATAGACATCTAGGTAGCTTCCATGTCCTCAGTTCAGTTCAGTCGCTCAGTCGTGTCCCACTCTTTGCAACCCCATGGACTGCAGCATGCCAGGCTTCCATGTCCTGGCTATTGTAAATAGTGCAGCGATAAACATTGGGGTACATGTGTCTTTTTCATCATGGTTTCCTCAGGGCATATGCCTAGTAGTGGGATTGTTGGGTCATATGGTAGTTTTATTCCTAGGTTTTAAGGAATCTCCATACTATTCTCCATAGTGACTATATCAATTTGCATCCCCACCAACAGTGCAAGGCGGGACATGCAAATTTCTCCATACCTTCTCCAGCATTTATTGTTTGTAGATTTTTTGATGATGGCCATTCACACCGTGTGAGGTGATACCTCAATGTAGTTTTGAGTTGCATTTCTCTAGTAATGAGGGATGCTGAGATCTTTTCATGTGTTTATTGGCTATCTGTGTATCTTCTTTGGAGAAGACAATTTTATTTTATTTTTGATTTTTTGGGCCTGGCGTGCAGAATCTTAGTTCCCTGACCAGGGATCAAACCTTTGCCCCCTGCAGTGGAAGCTCAGAGTCTTAACCACTGGATCACCAGAGAAATCCCAATCATAGCTATTTTAAAGTCTCTGATTATTCTAGTATCTGGGTCATCTCTCTGTCTAGTTCCATTGGTGGCTTTATTTTAACAAACAGTTGCTTTACCTTGGTCTTTTGAATGTCTTCTTAATTTTGATTGGATGTTGTTGGTGGAAGAGCAGTAGGTAATAAAATTGATAATATTGCCACCCAGAAATGGGCGCACTTCTTTTGCAGGATGGTTAATGTAACAATGGTTTAGTCCTTTGTTGGCAGTTGATAAGATTAGCAGTTGGGAGTTTGGGTGGGGCTAGACTCCTGATTGTTGTCACTTTCTCTTGCCCACAAGACTGCAAAGGTTTCCAGTCGTGAACTGAAGTTACCTTGTGCTTAGTGTGTGGCCTGGTGTGCCAGAGAGTTTTTCTCACTGTCTAGACTCTGTCCTCAGCTTTCCGCGGACCCTCCACACTCAGGCCAAAGGTCAGGGCAAAGCTGTGGCCATGTTGGGGGCTTCCCTGTTCTTCTGGTCCACCCTCCGTCTTGGGAAGGCCTTGGGGCTTTGCCTGTATTCCTGTTCCTCCTCATGGCTTTCAGTTTCTGCTTGCTTCTGTAGGTGGCTTGAGTAGGAGAGAGCTCCCCACAGTGGTAGCAGACTTCTTCTTTGTGTCAGCGCAGGATCCTAGGCCTGAGAGTCCCTTGTTCTGCCATCAGAGCAGGACCAGCAGCTCCAGTATCACCTGAGAGCTTGTTAGAAGTACAGAATCGCAGGTCCCACGCTCAGACCTGATGAATCAGGATGTGCATTTTGACAAGATCCCTGAGGGAGCCATGTGCACCATGAGAAGGGGTGTTTCACACAATCACTGTTTCTTTACCTTCTTTCTCCTTTTTCTTTCTTTTTTTTTGTCAACTGTGTTTTTCATAATGAGATTAAGATCCTTCAAAGTCAAAATATTGTGAAAGTAACCCTACTTTAAGAATGGTGCACACATATTTAAATTAGAACATTTAATTTTTTTTCTAAATTATTGAATCTAATTGAACAATTACCACTGATATACATATTTAAAGCTTCTTAGTTTCAAGTACTTTTTTGAGCTTTGCGTTCCCAGCACTCAACAACCTTGAGTCTTTCTTGTAGCAGGGACTTTTCTGTTGCTTCCTCTTATAAAGAGGGGTTTCTTAGATTTTTGAAGCCTGCCTCCTAGGAGCAGTTCTGTCTTCCTCTCCACCTTGGGTTCAGCGCAAACAACGGGTTGCTCCATGAAATTTCTATTGCTGCCTCACAGCCTGACCTAAAGGGTTCTAGCAAGGACTCACCCCTCTGACAAAGTTCTTGCCAAGAGACCCTCAGCTTTTGAATCTTTCCAACTTTGAGTATTTTATTGATGCAGTGATGGAGCTGTGCTGCCAGAATTTTAGTTTTCTCTATTTTTTCTCAACTTGCAATAAATTTTACATTTAATTNTAGAATTGTTTCCGGTTGAGAAGAAGAAGGGCGATTCAGGGCAAGTACCCAGCATCGGGCTGCCGCCAGTAGACTTCTAGCTGCTTGGGCAGCTTGCTGCAGGATTCTTTATGATGGCCCCTTTACTGCTGCACAAAAACCAACCAACAAACTGCCACCTCCACCCCCGCACCCCCCGCCCCACCTCCGCTCCCAGCCCAAGGGTTTTGCTGCAGAAGCCCTCAGTGTGCAGCAGGGTCCGTTCGGGCTGCTCTTCTCATAACCACCAGCCCTGCTCCCTCCCTGCTCCCTCCGCAAAACTCAGCTCAGGACTGAGCTGACGGCTAATTGTTGCTGCTGATTGCTTTGCTGACAGTGCTTTGTGGCTATTTTGGTTTTTCTCGAGTGTTTCTTAATTAGAGGAAGTGACATCGTGTGCTGTCCAATCAGCCTCTTGCCAGATATTATTACATCTGTGGGATCATTGGGTGACATTTGGGCTTGGTCCTGCCAAGCTGGTGTGAGGTTCGTGGCCTGTGGTGCAGTTGGCTTGGCAGAGCAGCGGTCCCCCCGGGCTCTGAGACAGCGCTGCTGCCGGTGGGAGGGAAGGGCGTTCTGCATTCCCAGGGAGGCCCCAAAGACTTCAGGGTTCACTGGGGGGCCGTTCAGGCAGCAACGTCCCATTGAAATCTGACACCTCACAGGGAACCTCGTAGGATGCTGTCTTCTCTTTCAAACATGGATTTCTTTGATATTTGCCTTTCTGGCTAGTGTGGAGACACCCTTTCATTTTCTCCTGGGAAAAATACAGATACAACCTGAGGAAGGCTGCTGCTTGGTGAAGTATTAGGGGTGGTTTGCCATGCAGAGTAGTGAGCTCTTACTACGTTGCTTTAATTACCAGAAAGAACCATCTTAAGTTGTATCAATTCTGAATTATAAAAGAAGTTTGAAGAGATTTACAGCTCTGAACTCTACCACATTTAACTTTTGGCAGCTATTTTTTAAGGCTCTTTGGTTGAATGCTTAATTTTGGAATAACTTTATTTGCATATAAACCATGTGCAAAAGTTTAAAAAAATCTATTTGTGCGAGTATGAGTATGGACCCTTCTTTTCTGATTTTTTTTTTGGTTTTTGGTATCAATTCATTGCAGCAAGGATTTATTGCACCTGCTGAGGTGTCCTTGAGCTTAACAAAGCAGTGTGAGACACAGTCCCTCCTTCAAGGAATTTAGATTCTAATTAGGGAATCAGCCTTTGCCAGTGCTCCTTTCTTCATCATTTTGTTGAAGGCATCTTCACAGTTACATGGCTTTTCTCTAAGAGTTAGAGCAGAGAACACAGAATACAGGATTATCCAGGACTGGGATGGAAAGAGAACAGAGATATTGAGGGGTCTATGGAGAGAGCATAATCATCTCATGTTGGGTGCAGAAGGAAGGGAGGCCAAGGTGTGTGAGTGGGGTCAGATAGGGGTATCATGAAAATGGAAAAGTGGTTCATGGACATGATGGGTAGAAGCTGAGGCCAAGAGGACTCCATTAGGCCAATAAAGAAAGGAGGAGCAGCTAAGAGGCAAGAGAAAGAGAACAAAATGCTACCAGACTCTTTCCAGTGAGTCTGTCTTGTCTCCTCCACCAGGGGGTATAAAAGGGCAGGTATGACATTTCTTTTGTTTCTCCTTCAGCTCCTGGTTCACCATGTTGCTCAAAGCATGTGTTCCCTAAATATTTCCTGAAGAAGTCCAGCTTACTCATGGGCTTTCTTTGGAGTCATAGATCAAATTTCTTTCACATATATAGAAATGATCGGGGTGGGGGCTCATTGGTTCATGCAAATGGCAAGCTCCCAAGTGACTCCTGATATAGTCTGACAATAGTGTAAACACGCAGGTGTGCACTAACCACAGTGAAGGGGGAGTCTCCATCATCTGACACGTGTTCAATACTTCCGGGTGAAGGGAAAGTGTATCATCTTTAAGGAGACGGCCTCAGGAGACTTTTGAGAGCCCCCTGTGCTGGATGTGATTCCGCCTCACCCAGAAAGCCAAACACTCCTCCTTCTCATAGGCCAACACTTCCCCTTTCACCTTCGTGATTTTGCAGGTGATGTACATTTGAAGGCCCAAATGAGCCGCTTAAACTTCTTTCTGATCCCATTACTGTCCCCATGGTCAACTGTCGACTTTTCCTCATGTCTATATTTAGCTGAAGTAATCTTTGCGAAGGACTTCCACCCTTGAAGTCACAGTAAAAACTAGATGATAAAATTTAAATTTTGGAATAAAAACTAAAACTTCCAGGTTATCCCACCCTCCCTTTCCTACCCAATCCCACCCGCCCGTGTCCATAAGTCTGTTCTCTATATCTGCGTCGCCACTGTTGCCCTGTAAGGACGTACATCAGTACCATCTTTCTAGATTCCACGTATATGTGTTAATATACGATATTTGATTTTTTCTCGCTGACTTACTTCACTCTGAGTAATAGGCTCTCGGTTCATCCACCTCATTAGATCTGACTCATGTTGATGTATAGCAGAGGGTAACACAATATTGTGAAGCAATTTTCCTTCAATTAAAAATAAATAAGTTTTAAAAAAACAAAGCTAAAACTTGACTATATCACCCCTGAATAGTCTTGCTGCTCCCTGGGGATCATGCCCACTGAGAGTTGTTGGCGCTGTGTCTTCTAGTCACCCGATTGCCCCAGTACTGTCCCGGTCAAGGCTTACAAGTGTGTGTGTCCCCAAAAAGCTCGTGTTGTGCATCCAGTTCAAGCATACCGACAGGGCTCTTGTGCGAATGTTCTTAGGCAGCATTTTGAAGCTTCTTAAGCTGTACCCCAGACACAACACACTTGACCAGAATCGTGCTGTTACCATGGCACCTGAAGAGCGCCCTTCTCTAGACAGGGAGATGGTAAGACCGCTCCGGAAGGACATTTTCTACCTTCGAAACTCAGAATAGACACTGTGTGTATCTGAAACAGCAAATCTCGTTTCCAAAACTTCTCTCCAAGCATCATCTTCTCAAAGACATTCACGGAAAACTCTTCACCGGTTTATATGCTCCAGCACTGACTTGGAGAAGCTTTTCTTTCCTCTCTGATCTGGAAGCCTCTTTTTGAATAGAACTGTTGAATGGCTCTGGCTAAGAAATCCCTTTGAATTTCAGACAAGAGTTGCAGTAACTGAGCCCAGTTTATTCAGGAAGAGTGGAGCCAGAATGGGTCTGCTGTGAATAAAATGACAGGCCTGCTTTCTTCTCAGGCGACTTCTTCCCTCTGACCGAATTCTTTGATGTTAATGTAATTCTCATTCATTGCTAACGCCAAAGCAACGGAGCTTCGATCTTTGAAAGGACTGCCTTTTGTAAATTCTTATTGTTTGAGATTTCTGCTTAATGGAAAGACCACTGAACTGCTAGTCTTTTGCTTCAGAGTTAGTAAGCAGGGACTGTTTAAGTCATTACTTTCTATTGCTTGACATTTGTATAACACTTTATAGTCTTCTAAACACTTTCACATCCATTGTTATTTGAGCTTTTTAATGATCTCCGGAAGGTAGTTTTTTTTTTTAATTCCCATTTTTTGGAATGAGTGTATTGAAGGTCAGGAAGATGCAAGCGTGTGTGCTAAGTCACTTCAGTTGTGTCTGACTCTTTGCCACCCTCTGAACCATAGCCCGCAGGCACCTCTGTCCATGGGATTCTCCAGGCAAGAATACTGGAGTGGGTTGCCATGTCCTCCTCCAGGGGATCTTCCTGACCAGGGGATCGAACCTGGTTCTCCTGCATTGCAGGCAGATTCTTTACCATCAGAGCCACCAAGGAAGCCCTCAGAAAGATGTGTGCCTCCTTTAAAATCAGTTCTTACCAGAGGTAGACCAGGAACTAGAAGCTACCCTCTTCTTCCTAATTCCTCTTCAGGTTGCTCTATCGTGATAAGCAAAGTGTGAGGATGGCAAGGGAGAACTGATAGCTTGTTTGGAAATTATCTGCTTAATAGTCTATCTCCCTGGTCTGACTTTAAGCTGCCTAAAGTAGAGATTAAAAAAAAAAAAATTTTGGTTAAGCTGCATGGTATATGAGATCTTAGTTAGCCAATTAGGAATCAAACCCATGCCCTGTGAGTTGGAAGCGTGGAGTCTTAATCACTGGACCACTAGGGCAGTCCTGAGATTATTTTATTCACTGCTAGATCCCCAGTACCTAGAATAGTGCCTGCTGCTGCTGCTGCTGCTGCTAAGTCGCTTCAGTCGTGTCCAACTCTGTGCGACCCCATAGACGCCCACCAGGCTCCCCTGTCCCTGGGATTCTCCAGGCAAGAATACTGGAGTGGGTTGCCATTTCCTTTTCCAATGCATGAAAGTGAAAAGTGAAAGTGAAGTCACTCAGTCGTGTCCGACTCTTAGCGACCCCATGGACTGCAGCCCACCAGGCTCCTCCATCCATGGGATTTTCTAGGCAAGAAAGAGTACTGGAGTGGGGTGCCATTGCCTAGCACGTAGTAAATTCTCAATGAACATTTTTGTTGATTAAGCAGGTAATAATAATGGCTTCCCAGGTGGCGTTAGTGGTAAAGAATCTACCTGCCAATGCAGGAGATGGGGGTTCTATCCCTGGGTTCAGAAGATCCCCTGGAGAAGGAAATGGCAACCCACTCCAGTATTCTTGCCTGGAGAATCCCATGAACTGAGGAGCCTGGCAGTCTATAGTCCATGGGGTTGCAAAGAGTTGGACATGACTGGAGAGACTTAATATGCAATAATGCCAACATTTTCATTTCTACTCATCCCCTTCTTATACATTCCAATGGCATAATAATAATTATATCTAAAATAAGTAGGCAAAGATATGAGAACAGTGGGGAAGTGCAGGTTGTCAACCCATCAAATAGTGGATGAAGAACCTCAGTAGAGCTGTAGAAAAACACAGAAGAAACTGAAAATAGAGTCCCTGACTTCAGGGAACTTAAAGCTTAGAGAAACAGGGTAACCCACTGTGAAAAAGATGCAGAAAATCACCATTCAGCAGTCTGTTTGGTTGGCCCTGCCCTTTTGGAAACTCAAAGTTGGGGAAAATAGAAAGGATGCATACTGCAAAAACAACACCACCACCACCAACAAAAAACAATCTCAGAGGGAGGAGGAAGTGAAAGGGCTTTACTGCCACACTCTTTGTTTGGTCCTATAATTACCTGTACCTCCTCAAGTGTTTTCATGCAGGGAACTAAGCAGGGAGACTGGTCGAAGGATGAATCATTCTAATTAACAGGAATAGAAGGTGAACTTTGACAAAACTTCAATTGGCTCTTTTCTTTAAATAGTCAAGTAATTATGCTGCAATTTGGCATCGTAAACAATTGTTTCCATCCTTATCTCAACCTGAGATAATAGTTTCCAAGTCTTTTAGGGGCAGTGATTTTCAAAGTTTAGTCCTGAAGCCATCTGCTTTAAATATCCACTGCCAAAATTCTGATTCATGGGGTCTGGGGCAGGGTCTGGAAGTCTGCTTTTTTTTTAAAAAAAAAAAATAAGAATTTTATTGATATCTTGGAATAATTTCATATGTATAGGAAAGTAAAATAGTACAGAAACTTCCTGTGTTTCCTGCACCTGGCTTCCCCGAATGTTAACTTCTTACATAACCAGAACGTATTTGATAAATTAACAACAAAGCTACAGACTTTTTTCAAATTTCATCAGTTTTGTCATTGTTGTCCTTTTTCTCTTTAATCCAGGATATCACATTACATGTAGTTATCTTAATCTTATCTTTCAGGTCTTCTTAATCCTGTCTTATCTGTGATGGTTTCTTAGTCTTTCCTGCATTTTTAATAAGCTCCCAGGTGGTTCTCAGACACTAGAACACGAAACCCACTGTTCTTCTAAAGCCAGGGATGAACCCTAGGCACACCTAACAAATAGTCAGAAACCTGGGGAACCTCCCCTTGCCTAAGGGGGGACTTTGTGCTTTTCATCCTGTCAGTCAGGGACAGAGCCCCAAACTGAAGGCACATTCTGGAGGAGCCTGGGAAGAATTTAGCCAAAGTGCTATTTACGGAGATGCAGGCAGGGTGAAGGAAACAGATAAGAGATATTAAGGCAGCTGGGAGCTTTTGGCAGTGGAGAGCTGTCCTCTCTTTGGGATGGGTGACCTGGTGCAGTAGTCATGGATGTGTAGCTGGAAAACCAGTCACTGCCAGAATGTTAGCCCCCAGTGTGCAGAGGACATGTGTCCTTGTCTTCGCCTTGGAGCTCCTGATGGTGCCTCCCATCGGTGAGACATCACCGGAAGCCAGAGGGCAGGGGATGGACAATACAGTTGCTGGGCAGAGAAGAAGAAGAGAAGGACGCAGAATGGATCTGGAGAATGGATATAGTGAGGGGGTGAGGTGAGAATAACCAGTCCTGTGTTAAAGCAAAATGCAGGAGAGAGAGTCTGATTAGTTAATTGTGCCTGGGTTAAAACATGTGCTCTGTTTATTATTTCACAGCTCCTATGTTAGCAGGGCCGTGTAGCTTAAAAAAAAAAAAAAAGAAAGGCTGCAACAAAAACATTGCATTTAGACTCAGAAACTGTACAATTGATCAATATGTTGCAAATTCCACAAACATTCTTTAGGTAGGTTAATGAAAATAAAAGAACTATAGCCCCCGGCTAAATAAATAAATATCTAGACTGAAGAAAAAGAACTACCATCTGAGATATAGCCTTCTACAATTTGGATAAAACAGTGCTTTTTTTCCACCCCACCCATTTTGTTATACTTGGCTCTAGTTTGTGAAAGACCATATCATCACCCCTTCTGCAGTATAGGGAATTAAATTCTGGGCACCAAAGAAAAAGACTCAGAAAATGGTCCTTTTCTTTTTGCAATCGCACGCAAAAGGATAAGAATGGGGAAAAAAAGCTCATCTTTCTTAAGCATCCATGGGACTTCTGGAGAATCACTAGTCTTTAGGAGTAGGCTTTCCTGGGGTTTATCCAGTGGAGGTTGTTTTTGATGATGGAAGTGAATGGGTGAGATTTTTTTCTCCCTTCATTTCAGAAAGGGAGTGTAAGTTAGCACAGAGGAATAATAGTCAACTTGTGCTGTTTTTGACATTAAGTGTGACATTAAATATATCAAGTTTACCAAAATAGAAAGCTTGGTGGAGATTTGTTTTGCTTATGTACTTTCCCTCATACATACTGGTCTTTGGTGTTCACTCACCATCTTCAATGAGGAAACAAGCACTGCTGTATTTATTTTGCAGAGT
This sequence comes from Redunca redunca, assembly GCA_006410935.1. Taxonomy (NCBI): domain Eukaryota; kingdom Metazoa; phylum Chordata; class Mammalia; order Artiodactyla; family Bovidae; genus Redunca; species Redunca redunca. Next base: position 251,488 of record SJYQ01004601.1, read on the forward strand.
GGTTGCATTGGGATCTTAGCAGGCAACAGAAGGTTTGAATGAAGAGAGTTTAATGAAGGGACTATTGCAAACCCATGGGCAGGGTTATGAGAACAGATGAGGGGTGGCCTGGCTTCCAGGAACCGGCAGCAATGCGAAGCCCAGCCCAACAGGAAGCCAGCAGTATGGGCAGGAGAGGTGGAGTAGGGTTGTGGGTGTTTGAAGGGAGGTGGGGAATAACTGGCAAGGTTTTTTTCGCTATTTGAACCCCTGAAATGATGATTTGTGACATTATATTTAGAGGAAATTCAACGTAGGTACATGAAATTAATGAGCAAATCCATTTTCTATAGAGCCATTTTTTTAAAGTTAAATTTTTTAAATTTTATGTTGGAGTATAGTTGTTTATGTCATGTTAGTTTCAGGGGTACAGGAAAGTGATTCAGTTATACATAGAGATGTATCTTTTCTTTTTCACATTCTTTTCCCATTTAGGTTATTACAGTGTATTGAGCAGAGCCAATTTTATTGTTTTAAAAACTTGCTACTCCCTTAGCCTCTTCTGAAGTTTCTTAGTGCATAGACCCAGATTTCCTCCAGTTCTCTTAGCCTCACGGTGTGGTGAGCAAGGCATTGCCTTTACCATGACATGAGGTCTGAATTCGACCTCCGCAGCTTGAAGGAGGACAGTCACCAGCATAGCTTGCCTTGTTGATTGTCCAAACTGGCATTTTCAGAGTTAAAGATGGCCACCATAATGTGTATGCTCTTATTGTCTTAATAGGCTGTTTCTGTTGGAGCTAAATGTAATTACTAAACAATCATTTCCAGTTGTTCATTGATTATTTGTGCATGATTATTTAATGAAAACAGACCCAGATGACCAAGAGGTAGCGAGGCCTGCTTCTGGGAAAGAATTCACTCTAGCTGGGTACCCTCAGTTGCAGATTATTTCAAAATGAAAGCAAAGCAACAAGACCATCTTAAATGAACCTGGCAACTTTTAACCAAACTTGGCCCCAGGATCATTTCCGAGCTTCTGCTGTGAGCCTCAGAGAAACAGAGCTGAAAATAGATCGGTTGCAGCAATTTCAGCAAGGGGACCTGAAAATGTTTTCTTTGGCTGAGGGTTTTTAGTGAGTGATGAATCGGCAGTGCCCAGAAGATTGCATTCTTGGTAAAATAAATTCATATTTGATTTTTCCTTTTCCTGGTGGACTATCTCTGTGGAATACTTTATATCAAATCTTTAAATATGATACAGTGGAGGCTGTCAGTCTCCTATTTGCTGTGATCTTTTGTCCTATTTAATTAGCTCGACTTTTCCTTTCCATATTTGTGATGGATTCTTGGGCAAAGTTACCTTCATCTAAAAGGCTCCAGAAAAAAATAAAATAAAATCATGCTCTTTAAAGGTTTTATTTATATCAGTTAATTAGTTTTCCCTGTTATCAGCCTCGACTGTATTCCCTTTTTCCCTAGCTTGGAAAAATGTCTGGCCTGGCTTTGTCTTCAGTCATATTGGCTGTTCTCTTTATAATCGTGAAAATGCTAAATAAAAAAGTAAAAAGCAAAAAACAACAAACAAAAAAAAAACCATGATCCTCAGCTATTCATTCTGTGGCCAGTTGGCTTAAAGTTCAAAAGTCTTTGACTCTCATAGCATAAATGAGTTTTGTTGCAATTTTGAGCAAAGCTAGAGAAAAAAAAAATCTGTCGATTATGCCTTATGAAGTAATGTCATGGCTTTGAGCAGCTAGGATCTATAAGCTGTTTTAATCAGTGACTTTCAGTGGATACAAAGACCTTTTCGCCCTATTGATCTAACCTGTGCAGTGTTAGGGCAGGTAGGTAGTGGTTAACGCAACACTATGCTGGCTTGCTTTAACCTAAGAACCTGGATCCTGTGATAATAGGGATTGACACTGATGGAGGGATCATCTCTGTCCTTGGCAGCTATTCTTGTCTGTGTCAGGATCATTTTCTAAACGGCTATGGTGGTGAACATGGCTGCATCTTTAACTCTGGGGCCCTCCACACTCCCTAAGGTTCAGTTAGTCAATGGCTCTGCAAGATAGATCTGTTTCCTTTCCCGCTGTCACCCCCATAGGCAAGGACCTTCCTAATGGTCTGGTTATTGAGACAGCCTCCCACAAGCCTGCCTGCTCAGAAAGGAGAAGGAAAGCAAAGAGCTTTCCTTGCTCTTGTCACATGAGCTTCTTAGACTCTCATATCTATCAGGATCTGCCTCTGCTCAGAAACTCTCAGCCAGTTATTACTGACAGAGTAAAATCTCTATCAGTAACCAGTGAATAAGTTTCTGTGAGCAACTGCTGTGGGTAAGACTGTCTAGTAGGTCTAGTGCAGAGGCAGTCTGGACACATATTAGCACCACATGAGATCTTCTCAGTTGCCCCTCACATTTGATTGGAAGGATGCTTTTCTTCTTGACACTGTGCTTGGCTCTGAATGATCATTCTGGTCACAATGTGTCCCCAAACGAAAGAGATTGGTCGTCACCGAAGATGTTCCTGCTGGAGGCAGTTCGCAAGGGAATTGCCAGAAACATGTTAAGCAAAGGAACCTGTAGGGGGAAAAATGCTGCCTAGACATATTCTTAAGGTGATTACTTTGGAGAGCATAATGCACATTCCTTGTAAACTAAAGAAAAAACTATGTCACCACTTTCAATCAATCCAGAGTCTTGAATAGCAGCTTTCATTTATGGAAGTTCTGGAAGCTGACCTGCTTCTAATCTTCAATCAGCCCCATTAAGTAGATATTATTTATGTTCCAAATGTACAGATGAGGAAACAGAGGCTCCGAAGACTCTTGGGGTGTTGGCAGATCACAGAGTGGGAGGTGGCAGAGCCAAGATTTCAACCCAGTTGGACTGATACCAAGCCCATTTGCATCCTCAAGAAGTCTATCCTTTTAGCCGTGAAAGTGCAGATTGTCCCCGGTGCAACAGGCAGCCAAATGCCGTGAAGAGCTGATAGAAGAGGGGAGGACAGTGGTGGGACCAAGTGCGCTTGTTGGCACTTCATCCATGCCTCCTCCATCCTGAACTGTCAGCCCTGCTTCTCTTTGATTGCATCATTGGAACTTGCTGGTTTAAAATAGCATCCTCACCAGTGTTACTTCTTGGACAGCAAGAGTCCCCAAAGCTGACACCTGAAATTGTCATCGTCCCTGTGCAGTGAAATTGTCTCCAGTTTGCTGGGACAGAGGCATATCAGCTGATTAGCAGATATATTTGTGTTGACCTTTCTTTTATTATCAACATAATGGTTTGCTTCTTTAACTAACGGCATGTGCCCTTGTTAGAAGCTGTGGACACAGAAAAATCTTTGTCATTTCTGGACAAGTGATGATCTTTGTTAATTTTGGGTATGTCAGTCCAATCCACAGCATGGAGGAAAGGTGGTGGCAGGAGCTACTGTTGCCTGTACTGCACATTCTGGAGATGAAGGGATTGATTTAGCATGTTTCCCCTATAGAGTATATTTGTGGAGAATGCATAAACTAGCAGATTTAATTTAAGAACGACCTGGCCCCTTCCCTGCCTGGCCAGGAGGTGTGGTCAGAGAGCCTGAGTTCTAGTTAGTCCCCTAGGATTTGAATCCTGATACTTCTGGCTTATGGGCTCCTGTTGGCTCAGATGGTAAAAAATCTGCCTCCAGTGAGGATGACCTGGGTTCGATCCCTGGGTCAGGAATATCCCTTGGAGAGAGCATGGCAACCCACTCCAGTTTTATTGCCTGGAGAATCCCATGGACAGAGAAGCCTGGTGTGCTACGGTCCATAGGGTTGCAAAGAGCTGGACACAACTGAGCAACTAACACACACACACACCTTAGTTTATGGGCTTCTCTGGTGACTTAGCAGTAAAGAATCTGCCTGCAATGCAGGAGACACAGTAGGCTTTGGTTCAATCCCTGGGTCAGGAAGATCCCCTGGAATAGGAAATGGCAACACACTCCAGTATTCTTGCCTGGAAAATTCCTTGGACAAAGGAGCCTAGCGTGATGCAGTCCACGGGCTCACAAACAGTCAGACAGGACTTAGCAAGTGAGCACACCTTATAGGGTTATTCTGAAGACCCAGCAAGAAAATCCTTGAAAATTGCTTGGCACATTATTCAGTTCATAGTGAAAACCCAATAATGAGAAGAATAGCAAATACTGAATGAGCAGGCCTGGCCATGGGCTGTGCATTGCGCAGCTCCTGGGGGCACCTGCCTCATAAACAACCTTGTGGATGTCTCCCAGAAGGTGTGCAAGGTGTGCAAGGCAGTGACCCTGTGCCAGGAGCTGCTCCAAGGGCTTCATGTGTTTTAACTCTTTAATCCTCGCAACAATCTATTATTAATCCTGCTCACAACTTAGACACAGTTGTTAGTTACCTTGCCTAAGTTGCACCAGCTGGCAAGTGGCAAGGCTAGGATGTTGGCCATTTGTTTTATTATGGTGTAGAGTCTTTCCTGTCAATCACAAAATGGAGGGAAGATCTCCTTGGGAGTTTGATGTTCTTTATCAACCCATAATGCATTCAGTGTCCTTACATATTTTAATATTTGTAAAGCAGTTTATATTTTCTTCCTTTATAGATAGGATGTGTTAGCTTAATAATGGAAATTCATGAATTCACTTGACCTTGGGAGAAAGTGACATACAGTCTCTTCTCATAATTGAGTTCTCTGTGATTAGGATCGAGGGAGGGAAGGAGGAAGAGGGGGAGAAAGAGAACAAACCCACTGGACATTTGAATAACACCAGCAATTTTGGTCTTCCCTGGTAGTACAGTGTATAAGAATCCATCTGCCAATGCAGGGGACCTGGGTTCGATCTCAGGTTCAGGAAGATTCCATCTGGTCTAGGCCTTAGTTGCCTTAGAACAGCTAAGCCCATGATGATGGGCTGCATCAGGGGCTGTGAGCCGCATCTTCTGGATCTCTGTGCCTTGAGCCCGTGCACCGAAACAAGAGAAGCCACGCATACTGCAACTAGGGAGCAGCCATTGCTTCCCACAACTAGAGAAAGGCTGTGCACAGAAACAAAAGACCCAGCACAAACAAAAAGAAAATAAATAAGCAAATAATCAAAAAAACTCCCCAAACAACACCAGCATCTCTACCAGCCCTTTCATCAGGAGGTCATCACCCATTTTCTTTGCTCAGATGGCTTCGCCTCTCACATGACTTACATGATGTGAGCATCTTGCCATGTAGAGGTTTAATAACACACTTTTCATCCCACATGGCCCATAGATGAGGCTGCTAGTTCAGCTGGTGCTCAAGCAAAGATTTACTCCACATCAGAGCCAAAACTAGCGCTGCTGGAATTTTTGACAAGTGACACAAGACCCCAGTGAGACGTCTTCCTGGGGGACTTTCAAGCGGACTGCCTCTTCAAGAGACCCTTTTTGCCCTGGATGGTGGGCAGGGAGCTGGGGGGAGGAGCATAGCCAGGGTTTTAGCTGCATTGCCTGTGCCTTCTGAAATGGCTCTGGGTCCTCCCTGCCTCCTGCCTGCCTCACAGACACCCTGTAATGAGCACCTCCGGGTTTGCTCTATTCTCCTTGGTTCTCTCTTATTCGATAACTGCATCTCCCTTTTATCAAGCTCTTTGCATCTGATGGTTGGCTGCTTTCTTTCTTTTTTCTTTTAAGTGAGTGATAATTGCTTTACAATGTTAAGTTTCTGCTGCATAACTGTGAATCAGCTATAAGTGTATATAACTATATCCCCTCCCTCTTGAGCCTCCTTCTGGCTGTCCCCCCCCCCCCCCCCCCCCCCC
>SJYQ01004601.1:257275-347260 GCA_006410935.1 Redunca redunca
GTGCTCTACAGCCCCTCCCCACAAGCATCTGGTTTACGCATGGCACTGTATCTATGCCTTGCGCTACTCCCTCAATGTATCCCACTCTTTTCTTCCCCATTTTGTGTCCACATGTTCGTTATGTCTACATCTGCATTCCTGCCCTGCAAATAGGCTCATCAGTACGAGTTTTCTATGGCTGAATTCTTCCTTTCCCTGTCTCCTCAGCCCCGTCTTTTCTCTCTGTTGCCCGTCTTGAAAGTGAAAGTGAAGTCGCTCAGTTGTGTCCAACTCTTTGCAACCACGTGGACTGAAGCCTCCCAGGCTCCTCCGTCCATGGGATTCCCCAGGCAAGAATACTGGAGTGGGTTGCCATTTCCTTCTCCAGGAGATCTTCCCGACCCAGGGATCAAACCTGGGTCTCCTGCATTGCAGGCAGATGCTTTACCCTCTCAGCCACCAGGGAAGTTCATGTTGGGCCTCCGTAAACTACTCCCGTGGAGAAGGCAATGGCACCCCACTCCAGTACTCTTGCCTGGAAAATCCCATGGACGGAGGAGCCTGGTGGCTGCCGTCCATGAGGTCGCTAGGAGTCGGACACAACTGAGCGACTTCACTTTCACTTTTCACTTTTATGCATTGGAGAAGGAAATGGCAACCCACTCCAGTGTTCTTGCCTGGAGAATCCCAGGGACGGCGGAGCCTGGTGGGCTGCCGTCCATGGGGTCACACAGAGTCGGACACGAGTGAAGCGACAGCAGCAGCAAACTCCCCCTGTACCCCCTCTGCCTGGGGGAAGAATTCAGGCACTCGAATTGGTACTATTTATGTGACGTAGATAACTTTTACAAACTTCGGCATGTTTCAGAATTGCTTTTTTCTCCTGAAATTTTATTGGAGAGGCTAAAATCAGATTTCAAGGCCATGGTTTTCCTATTAATGGGATGACGATGGGGGTGGATCAGCGCTGACTCCCTTTCTTCTCAAATTCCCGTCCTCCATGAAGCTGGACGCGCCTCCACCTCGGGAGGACAGACGGCACTGGTGGTTTTCCGGGTGAGGTGAGGGCCACCTGCTGATCTGCTGTGGGACACGGACGGGCCTGTGTCAGTGTGTGGTTCCTTGTCACACCGAGGCTGCTCAGGACACCGTCAGGATTAGGGAAGGCGCATCTTTTCTGTAAAAATAGCGTGTTGTCTACATGATGCCAGGCAAAAGAAGATGATTCAGCATGCCCTTTGCCACTCTTAAAAAACAACAAAATATGTCTTCCTTTCTACTTAACACCAGAATAAACTACTTCCTTCTGCTGTCATTCACGGAGCTAAATTAAAACCGTACCAGGAAGGAGAGAGGGAATATTTTCATCCAGGACAGAGAAGATCAAAATGGCAGGACTGGCAGTTGGATGAGGGCCTGGCCCACGGCTGGCCGTAGATATTAGCTCACCTGCTGTTTGCTGAGGAGACTTTGCTGTTCAGATTATTCGTGGCATCTGCTTTGGAAGGGAGAGTTGGAGGCGCTGTTCAGGAGGATGTTACTTGCCCTAAGGACAGGACAGTGTGAAAGAATAGGGCTTAGAAACAGAGTCTTAAGTATTGAATAGAGAGTCCGAATGTTGGGTCTGTTTCTTCGTATTTTCCTTACATGATTGATTTGAAATCTTCAGGATTGAATTAAGGGAGGATGTTACTGTCACTTTCCTGTCTTCCTGCGGCTGGGTTAGTTGTGTCTCCTCAGGCTCCCCACACTTCCTCTCTCAAGGCCCCCATCACCTTTTATGAGAGTTCCCTATTCTGTGCATCTTTGGCAACTTGGGACTGGGACATAATCTGTACCCCCGATAGTGTCTGGCAGGCACATCGATGATGCTCATTTGTGGAAAGAAACAGTGAAGGAATGAATGGCATTCACATGTTATGTTTTTCTCCTTTTTTGCAAGCTCCTTAAATAAAAAAACCAGGTCTGATCCTACAGGTAATGTGGCAGAGATCACAGGTTCTCAGCAAGAGCCTTCTTCCCAGGACACTCCTTACTGTTCCAGGCATGCTGGGACTGTTATTTAAAGCAATGTGTTATCAGAGGCTTTATTAACCCTCTGAATCCAATCATCAGAGAAGGTGAAACTTGAAAAGCTTCAAAGTCAGAAGAATAAATGCAAAAGCTTTTACTTGTTATTCTTGTTCTAGAACTAAGGAGAATAAGAGGGGGCCCACGTCCAGATCTCTTTAAACTGGAAGGGCAGTTGCAGATACTAGGTTCGTTGGGTATAATCTCCTAAAGTCATTTCATCTGAGGAAAATAAAGGAGTTTTGAAAGCCTGGAGACGCCTGAGTTAGCCAGAAAGAATCAGCAAGCAGGGCTATAGCCCATAATTCGAAGGACAGTGCTATTTTCTGTGCCCTTGAAGCTGGAAGCAGACAGTTCCAGGATCAGCATCAGTATTCTGAGCTTTTAAAGAATTTTCTAAGTTTCAACAGTATCATTTTAAACCAAGTCATATTGTTCTATTAAATCAATGCACTCTATTTTGGTTGATTTTTTCTATTTTTTTTAACCTATTATAAATAATGTTGCCATGAGCATCTTCCTGGGTACAACATTTTTTTTCCCTTTAGGATGGATTCGGAGAAGGCAATGGCATCCCACGCCAGTATTCTTGCCTGGAAACTCCCATGGATGGAGGAGCCTGGTAGGCTGCAGTCCATGGGGTCGCGAAAAGTCTGACACGACTGAGTGACATCACTTTCACTTTTCACTTTCATGCATTGGAGAAGGAGATGGCAACCCACTTCAGTGTTCTTGCCTGGAGAGTCCCAGGGACGGGGGAGCCTGGTGGGCTGCCGTCTATGGGGTTGCACAGAGTTGGACACGACTGAAGCGACTTAGCAGCAGCAGCAGCAGGTTGGATTAGTACTGTACCAAGGGGGCTGCATGCTTTTATGGCTCTGGATACCTATGGCTAAAATATTCTTTAAAGGGCTGTAATGAATACGTTTAGGGAGTGTTTTACCTTCTTTTGAAAGCTGTGTGCTCTGCTCACTGATGTTTACCACTTTGTGATAGTCTGTCCTTGTAAATCTGAAACCGTGGGCCGCACGTGTCTCTGTTTCTCTAACTCATCTGCACCCATGTATCGTGGAGGCTCAGTCTCAATATAGCCTCACATCCAAGAGAACAACGTCCTACAGTCCAAGGCAATTACAAAAAAATTGAAAATTGTTGTGGAAGTGAAAGTGTTTAGTTGCTCAGTCATATCTGACTTTGCAACCCCATGGACTCTAGCCTGCCAGATTCCTCTGACCATGGAATTCTCTAGGCAAGAATACTGGAGTGGATACCCGTTCTCTTCTCCAGGGAATCTTGCTGACCTAGCGATCAAATCCGGGTATCCTGCCTTGCAGACAGATTCTTTTACCGTCTGAGCTACTAATTCCTATCTTTATTGTAATTCTCAAAGAACATGAGATGAACATGTTCATGTTCTTAAATCTACCTCTTCTTTTTAATTCTATTTCATGCTGCAGTTGCTTGGTGTCCTCGGTCTTCATATTGCCCTCTCATTTCTAACTGGCTTTTCTTTTCCTTTTCTGCTGACACATACCATCAAGCTCATATATTTAGCCATCTTCCCTCAAGCCCACACACTGGACCCATGACTCATTTCATAGATAGAATCTCCCCTGGGAGATATAGTCTGAATGTTCTCTGTTGAATTTTCTTATACCCAGACTCAGACTTAATGCAACATGAGAAAACCCTGGAGCTGACCTGACAAGCTGGGCGGGATTAGGAAAGACCATGTCTAGTCACGTATTAATATTTTTGTCCCTGTCCCAGGTAATAATAACAGCTAACATTTACAAGTGTTTACTAGGTACTTTTCTAAGTACCTTGCTTGTATTGTCATTGATTCCTCGTAACAACCTTTTGAATTAACTAATAATATCAAAGCCATGTTTTAGACCAAGACACTGAACTAAAAAATGTTTTAAGTGACTTTCTCAGTGTCACAAAGGAAGTGACAGAGCTGGACTTTGAAATAGCTGGTTGGCTTTAAAGGGCTGGAGAAGGAAATGGCAGCATTCTTGCCTGGAGAATCCAATGGACAGAGGAGCCTGGAGGGCTACAGTCCATGGGGTTGCAGAGTCGGACGTGACTGAGAACACACACATGCTTTAGAGGGTGGGTTCTTATCTACTGTGCTATATTCCTTAAATTTCTATTTTAACATATATATAGACAAATATATATATATTATATGTATATAGTTATGGATAAATTACATTTCCTTATTTAATCAAAATATAGACCCAGAATTTGAAAACAGAGTGGAGTGTTCATTTCTTATGAGTTAGTTTTTCTAAATTAAAAATCACTTGGGGACTTTATGCTGCTGTCTCAATCAACCTGTCTGATCTTATTGATCCGGGCCATGGTGTTGCTTTTGTTACTTCTTATGAGAAAGGCCTATTTTGACAAGGTCAGTGGAAAGATTTAATCCATCTTAGAATCTGGAAGATAAATCTAGTTTAAAAAAAAAAAAAAAAGGATTTGCTAGTATACCAACAGGGAGTGATTGCTGAGCCTCTTAAAGAAAAGGGTTTGTAATTTAAGTTGCTTTTTATCAATTTTTCAAGTAAATGCATGCATCCCGCCTATATTCTGGGTTTGCTTTTAATGCCTCAGCTTTCATCTTTTATATTTTCCTCTTATCCATGCCAATTACCTGGTCTGGTTCACGGTTTTCATCCCAGAGATGCTGTATGATGCAGTGGTCAGATAAGAGTCCCCTTCTCCTTTGGAAAAAATTGCTTGCAAGTTAGATGCATGAATGTATCTTTCTCAGTCAGAGGAATAAAAAAGCAGATTTTTTTTTTTTCTCGAGAAGAAATTTAGCAATTTAGGTCACTCTTTACAGTTAAAATTGACTTTAAAAAGATCATTTAAATGTTCAGTTTGAGACTGTCTATAGTCTGCTCTTCAAAGAGGAGTGCTCATTGAGAGAAGCAACAGTCCTCCAGTTTTCTGGAGTGGAAAGAATGCTGGAACATTCAGGAGACTTGAAATCAGTGTCAATTCTGCTGATAACCAGCTGCTTTGGGACTTATTATTTATCCTCTCTGCATCTTACTGTCTTCATCTGTAAATTGAAGGTTTATCCTAAATAATTTTTGCACCTTTCTTCATGCATAAATTTCCCTGGTCAGCTCTAACATAGGCAACCACCTCCACATCTGAGTGTTTCCCAACCCCTCTCCCCAAAGTGCTTACCAACCCTCATTGGCTGGCTGAGGCTCAAACTTGCCCAATTAAAGCTCCATTCCTTAAGATTGCATTCATGCATGCTAAGTTGCTTCAGTCATGTCTGACTCTTTGTGATGCTATGGACTGTAGCCCGCCATGCTCCTCTGTCCATGGGATTCTCCAGGCAAGAATACTGGAGTGGGTTGCCATTTCCTTTTAAGATTAGGCACTGGTTGAAATAAAAATATTATTAGATGGAACTATATAAGCTATTTGCCATATTATTTAGTTCACCCACTCCAGTATTCTTGCCTAGAGAATCCCTTGGACAGAGGAGCCTGGTGGACTGCTCTCCATGGGGCTGCACAGAGTTGGACATGCCTGAAGCGACTCAGCATGCATGCATGCATTAGTTCATTTAACTAGTCCAATAAGCAATAAGTGAGCACATAAGATATTCCAGATACTGAGTGGGGCACTGGGTATGTTTGAAATGATGGAGAGGAATGTAAAGATGAATAACCTATGGTCTTGGAGTTGAAGGGCTCAAAGTGAGTGGTGAGGAACGGAAGATCTGTATAAATATCAGATGAGCCCTGTGGCTTTTGAGTGCTGTAAGATTTCAAATGGAGAGAGGGATTGCTTTCAGCTGCATTGCTGTCAATTAAAAACAAATGAAGATTAGGCCTGAGTATGGCTTTGAAAGACAGTTGACTGGTTAAAAAAAAAAAGACAAAGATAAGGAGCTGTGACGTGGCATGAATCAAAGTTTTGAGGTGGGAATAACCGAGGCAGACTGGGAAATACAGTTCAGTATATGAGGTGAAGCCGTGATACTGGTAAAACATAGGCAAAGAACATTAGACTTAATACAGTAAGTCAAAGGGAGCACTCGTTATTCTGAACGAGAGAGTGACAAGCTGCTGGGCACATTTCAGGAACTTCATGTGATGGACTGTGCAGAAAAGTTTTCAAGAAAAAAAAATACCCTAAGGCTTCAGAGCTTCAACCCTCACCCCATGAATGTTACTGAATGAGTGCTTTTGGAATTTGATTTGATGTCCTTCTAAGAAGAAGGGTTGACTATAAATAATCTTGCCAGCTAAAATAAGCAGCTTGGGAAGAAAAAGGAAGTATATGAGGGATTTTAAAGTGAAGGGACAGAGATTGGCATGCCCACTCACCTCTGGTTCTCCAATCCCAGCATTATTAGCATTCATCCTCTTTCCTTTTCTAATTATTCTACCCCTTGTGTGTGTGTGTGTGTGTGTGTGTGTGTGTGTTAGTTGCTCAGTTATGTCCAATTCTTTGCGACCCCGTGGACTGTAGCCTGCCAGGCTCCTTTGTCCATGGGATTCTCCAGCCAAGAATACTGGAGTGGGTTGCCATTTCCTTCTCCCTTAAAAGTGGGTAAGATGTCAACTGTAAAAAGTCAGAGGTGCCTTTGGGGGGGTTATATTTAGCTTCTCATGGTTTTAAGAAATATAAAAGCTATAGAACCTGCCTTTTCTCTCATTTCTCTGTCTTCTCACTGGAGGACATATTTAATAGGTTCTATATGGGAATTGGGCTTCCCTCATAGCTCAGTTGGTAAAGAATTCGCCTGCAAGGCAAGAGACTCTGGTTCGATTCCTGGGTTGGGAAGATCCACTGGAGAAGGAATGGGCTACCCACTCCAGTATTCTTGGGCTTCCTTTGTGTTGTGGCTCAGCTGGTAAAGAATCTCCCTACAATGAGGGATACCTGGGTTTGATCCCTGTGTTGGGAAGACACCTTGGAGAAGGGAAATGCTACCCAAAAGTTTTAGAGTCCAAGTGTCTGTTCTGATATTGCTACATAACAAGTCACCCCCAAATCTAGGGGCCCAGCAATCACTGACATGCATTGCTGATCTAATCTGAGCTGGGCTGGTGGGGAAGGTGCATCTCTGCTCCACGACATCAGTTGGGACAGATCAAAGGGAGGTAGGAGGACCCACTGCTAAGATGGCACCCTCTCCTGGCTGGCAGGTTGGCTCTGGTTTTTGGCTGAGAACTTGAGGCGAGGGTGTTGCCAGAAGGCTGGGATGGAGAACCCTGGCTGCTTGGCTTTCATGTGGCTTGGTGGCTGAATTCCAAAAGTAAAAATCCTGAATGAGAAAAAGAGAGAATGAGAGCCAGACAGAAGCTCTATTGCTCTTTTGATCTAAAGTTGCAAGTTACCAGCACCGCTTCCACCACATTTTGTTTGGTGGGTGGGAGTAAGTCATCTCAAGAGGAGGGAAACTTGACTCTACCTCTGAGAAATATCCCAGGATTTGCCAACAACTGTTAAAACCACTGCAGTTATCCATAGGATTCTCCCCCACCCCGCCCTGCCACACCAGTTCATCTTCCCCTCTCTTTAATTGTATCTTAAAAATTTTTTAAAAATAAATTTATGCATTTTAATTGGAGGCTAATTCCTTTACAATATTGTAGTGGTTTTGCCATCCATTGACATGAATCAGCCACGGGTGTACATGTGTTCCCCATCCTGAACCGCTGAAAATTTTTTTGGCTGTGCTGGGTCTTCATTGCTCTGGGGGCTTTTTCTCTAGTTACGGAGAGCAGCGGCTACTCCAGCTGCAGTGCGTGGCTTTCTCAGTGTGCTGGCTTCGCTTGTTGTGGAGCACAGGCTCTAGAGGGCAGGCTCAGCGGTCGTCGTGCTCGGGCTTAGTTGCTCCATGACATGTGGGGTCTCCCGGGACCAGGGATTGAACCCGTGTCTCCCACACTGGCAGATGGATTTTTTACCACTGAGTCAGCAGGGAAGCCCTAATTGTATCTTTAAATGTTCATAGGAGTAAAGCCTCGGACAGGGCCAGACAGGTCACGTTTGTGAGTGAGGCAGGGTGTGGGGTTGGTGATGTAAAGGAGAGAAATTTCCTCCTGTAAAGCAGACAAACCCACCCTCCCAAGTCACCAGTCTGGAACTTCTGGCTGGATAGAGAGGCAGAAGTAAACTTCACTCTGTCCCTCTAGACTGTTTTTTGTTGTTGTTCAGTGAGTCTTGATTATTTTTTAAGGGCAGGAAAGGGGATGATATAATACGTATGGGTCAGAAGTAGAAACATGCCTTTGGAGGGATGACCTTCATCCTTGAAGATGGTGTTTAAATGACAAGTTCTCAACGTGGGGCAGGTGCTGGCTTAAAGGAACATTAGACTAACTTTGTTTAGATACCTTAATGCTCTAATGGAGGAGATAATCTTTGGATAGGCCCTTCAGCTACATGGTTCCATAGAATCCATGTCCCTGACTCTGGTGTCTGCTCCCACAGGGTACTTAGAAAGCTGGAGTTTCTGTGGTACTCCAGCCCCCAAAGTATGTGGGATGCCTAAGCTCCCAGAACAGATGAGAAACCAAGCCATAAAGACCTGGTCTGAGATGAAGGTGGAAACTCTCTGGGTAGAGTTATCTTAGCAAGTCACAGATTCAAACTTGAAATACCATTCTCCGTGATTTGACAAAGTGGTGGTTTTTCACCATTCCTTAACCTTGTTCTTAAAGAAACAAAGGAGAGTGTTACTGTATTCTCTTTTCTTTAGATGGATTCTGCATGGCTAAAGTTACACTTGATAGCTTCTGGCTTGCCTTTGGTTTCAAATACAGGAGAGAGCGGATGTTATTTGGAGAGAACTTTAAGCCCTTTCCACTGATGGAAAGATCATGCTTCGGTGCTTGTTGATCTCCTAGGTTTCCAGGAGTTGTTTTTGAGTCATTTCGAAATAGCTGAGCAATTTTGGTATTAAATTGCAAACTCCTTTCACTTAAGAGCTCCAACATTTATTAGTCAGCTGTCCTACAGAGCAGATTTTTCACTCTTATTCTTAAAGGCTTTGCCCATTTCCCCTATAAATAATACCATCTGATGTCATAATGATATATTTTGTTGTACTGATATTTATTAAAGTTCTTTGAGTCATGGAAAACCATATCCTGGAAGAGGGCTGTGTCTATACCATTGGTTTTAGAAGCAGAAATTTGTTCCACTGGATGCAGAGCCTGGAATGGTGGTAGATGATGTTTTAATTAAGCAGAGCTTTTTGTTTCTTTTGTTTTGTTTGCTCTAAAACCTTTAGAAAGGTTAAGACTTCCAGAACGATCCAAAGAATGAGTCGTTTTTATGAACAGTGTATAACTAGTTGGTTTCTTTCCTCTGACCTTATTTCTTAGATACTCATGGTTTAGAAACTGCAGGTGGAGGCATTTCTGGAGAATGTGAGATTAAAATACTGCTAGAGTCCAGGCAGAAAACAGAGGCACGCTTGACCAAGTAGTTCCAAAGAATTTGGGAGCAGCTCAACTGGTAAAAAATCTGCCTGCAATGCAGGAGACCCCGGTTCAATTCCTGGGTGGGGAAGATCCGCTGGAGAAGGGATAGGCTACCCACTCCAGTATTCTTGGGCTTTCCTTGTGGCTCAGCTGGTAAAGAATCCACCTCCAATGCGGGAAACCTGGGTTCGATCCCTGGGTTGGGAAGATCCTCTGGAGAAGGGAAAGGCTACCCACTCCAGTATTCTGGCCTGGAGAATTCCACTGACTGTAAAGTCCATGGGGTCGCAGAGTCGGATACAACTGAGATCTATTACTGGAAGTGTAGCCATGGTGAAGGGGAACCAGAAAAGGACAGTGAAAGCACTCTGAGGGGCCATGGCCACACCTGGGCCCGAGGGGACAGAAAGGGGGAACCGAACTGCAGGTGGGAGAGGCCGCTGGGGGGCGCTGTGCTTTGGGCGGAGGAGCACATCCACCCCCCACTCCTAAACTCTCCTCCCTGCAGAAGACCGAAGGGCACACCCTCCAGCCTCTCTTCCTTCTGCTCACCGGCTGAGGCCTTCCATTGCGGGACCTCAGCCCGAACCCAGGGAGACAGCAAGAAGCCCAGGGCTGCATTCTGTAAAAGGTAGCCTCCTGGGGTTCCGAGCAGGGTAAAGGATAGAGAGTGAACTTGAAGAGGCCAATGGAAAGTGGCCATCACAGCAGATAAACGCAACCCTACAGCTTTGGTTTGTCAGCTGTGTTTACAAAAATATGCTCATCGGGTGGGCCTAGTTGCCTGATGAATTTAATACAATTCAATATTAATACAATATAATATTGAATATACAATAATATGAATTTAATATAATTATTTCCCTCTAATAGGGTAAGGGTGAAAATTCAGATGTATAAAATCCCTCTCCACCCCCCATCCCCACCCCCATTTCATTAGCTTAGGGTCACAGGGAAATTTGAGGCTTGCTATTTCTGGTTTTGTTCAGATCCTGTTGAGGTGGAGTTCTGAGGGTTGATAGCAGAGGTGGGCTAAGGTATTTGGAACTAAACTTTCTTAAAGAAGAGGAGATTTTGGTTCTGGACTAGGGCGATAACTCTTTGGCAGAGCCCCTGAGAGGACTACGGATGGGAGAGTGGAGAGAAAACAAGCCTGTTGGTTAGATTTGCAAACCCCTGACTGTCTGGTGGTAGAGGCCCGGGACCTCAGAGGCAGGGAAGGGTCTGTGGTAAATGTGCTCAAAAAGGAGAGCAAGTTCCAAGAAGCGTTCAGCCTCTGTCTCAGAGATGTATTTATCTGGTAGCATCTGGCCATTTGGGGGTTTAGAACCATTCACACTATGGTTTATTTCTCTTTTAAAAATAGAATTGTCTAACTCTGCAAGCCTAGTGGGGTCCTGTCTGTTAGTGTGGAAGTTGCCTGGAAGTAGAAGGGCAGAAAGCTCTTGACAGTTTCCAATGTATGTTAATTTATGTGATGTCATGGAAAATCCATTACATGAAAACAGTATGTGCAACTTTTTATGTAGAAGACATCATAGGGGTTTTCAAGGCTATAGCCTTTTACAAGAAGCCTAACTGCATGCACAGTGGCTCTCAACGTAGAAAGTGGGTCTGTGATATTTGTCAATCTGCTCCAGTCTCAAAGTATCAAAGGGCTTGGTGTAAGGCAAGCTCATGGTGCTTGCTCAAAAGCAGCATCTTGGGGGTGATTTCAGCTTCTGAGGCTTCTTCTCCAAAGAAAAGTTCCTTCCAAGATAGTGATGTGAATGACCCTCAGATACTGGAAACGTATATATCAAAGGCTGCATTAAAAAAAAGAAATGATCACTTAAATAGGTTATGGGAGGAACCACATTCAGCAGGGTAGCTGTGTAAAGACTCAAAAGGGTGGAAAAGTTCCTTCAGTCATTCAGTTTGAAAGTCACCTTAATTTGTTAATTGATCTTTTTGTTTGTTTGTGGTGTGAGTTGGTTATCTACCTCTTCTCCAGTGGATACCCAATGGTCTCAACATCATTTATGGAGGAGTCATTTTTTTTCCCCCATTGATTTTATTGATTGATTTTTGACTGTGCCCTGTGGAATATTAGTTCCCCAACCAGGGATTGAACCCATTCCCAGCAATGGAAGTGTGAAGTCCTAACCACTGGACTGCCAGGGAATTCCTTGTTATTGTTCTTGAATTTAAATATTCACAAAGACAACCTCTGCGTGGGAGATTAAATCAGTAGTGTTAATTGCTCTTGTTTAACTCAACCATGAGAAAAATTAAGCTTTTCATAATTGGCTGGTTTTCTGGATGACATTTTCTGCTGCAGAACCATTCCTTTTATTTTGTGAGGAAAGAAAGGTTTAAAATGTTTTCAATTAAAAGTTTCATTCTTTTTCTCCCTGTTCTCTAAAAATATGCTCTGGAAGAATATTGTTTTAATTGGAAGAAATATTTAGTTCCATAAAACTAAAATATAACTGGGTATAATTAGGAAATGAAATAGTCAGGATTAGACATTTGAAAGAACCCACAAGTTTTATTGTTTGGATGCACACAAGAAATTTATCCTGAGACCTGAATTTTTACAGGGTAGGCACTGAGGAGTCTTGGTACTAAACCAACAGGCTGGGCATTTGCTATGTGCAAGGCTCAAGACTTGTTCTGTAAATATAAGATGAGAGTATTGCCTTCCAGAAGCTGTTGTCTAATTGCAGAGATAAAACCCATGAAAACTAACTGATATACAAGAAATACATAACTGTTTAGTTGAAACAATGCCACAAAGCTGTACATGCTTATCTCCCAGATAAATGGTACAAGTAATAAGTGTCTTATTCAGAAAAGGGAGAGATGATTAGGGAAAGGCCTGGAGTGACTTGGAGATGGAACTTGAGTTGGGTTTTTCAGGGCAGCTATGATTCGATAGACTTAGAATGGCCTTGGGCATTGAAGGAGGAAATCATGAAATAATAGAGCATGAAATGGACAGAGATCTTCATGGTCACGTAGCCTGGACTCTACTTGAACACCACCAGTGAGTCATAGCCTTCAAGGGTAATCTGCTCTATTTTTGCTTAGCATTAGTCATCAGAAAGTTCTTCCGTTTGGTTTCAGGTGGAATCTATATCCCTTCCACATTCCAACTCTTCAACTTCCATTAGAGTTCTTTCAGGGAACTCTGAATCCCTCTTCCATATGAGAGCCCTTATAAGTATTAAAAAGAATTCTTTTATGTCCACTAAGTCTTCCCCTGGCCCCCACCCTCAGGTTCTCATTTATCATCATTTCCGGATACTTTGCCATCTGATACTTTGTCATTTTTCTCTAGGCTTCTTGAGACGCTTCCTTCACCAACCCATCTTTTTCCTGTAGACCATGGATCTGATCACTCCACTGTTGAAAACCTTCTGGTTTACCCAGCAGCTGTGATATAGTTCCCCACTAGGAACCCAAAATGTTTGTACCTTGTTCCTCCTCCTGTAAAACGCCTCCTTAACCAGAAGACACAGCATCACTAGGATGCAACATCTGATGTGTTCCTGCCTCCACTTCTCCTGGGAGTGGATTCAGCTAAGCCCAGTCAAGGTTCCTGGTGCAGGGAAGTGAGGGAGTGGGGTGAGGTTTTGTCCTTGGAGTATTGTTTCCTTTGGTGAGGGGTCAAGGCCACTGGCTGAGAGCTGTGAGATCCTGACATTGCATGTGGCTTCCCGGGATGCCAAAGCTGACATGCAATTGCCAGGTCTTCCTTTTGCTCTGACCTCAGCCCAGTGCTGTGTGTTGCTTCTCAGGGCTGCCAAGCATTTGACCAAGGAGGTGCCACCGCCACCCCTGTCCTGAGCATGAGCTTATGAGGGCGCTCAGGCCCTGGTGTGGCACAAAGGCTATGCTGGCTGAGTTTCTGATTTTTACCGCTCCATGAAGCTAGCAGGTCTTTTGTGACATTTACACTGGCTGGGAAAGGAGGTTAGTTCCCAGAAAGAAAGATAAACTGGGGCTTGCAAAATCCATCCCTTCCTCTGTATGGACTGAGTTTCATTTACTTCTTTCTATTTGCTGTTCTCGCTCTGTCTAAATAATGATTTGAGCTGTTATGGTCCAACTCACTACCCTTATCCCAGCATCCTGGAAGAAAAAGTCTGTTTTGAAATTCAGAGAGGAGTAGGTGTAGCTTTTGACTTTATTGAGAAAACTCAGAATGACTTCGTGTTTTCATTCTGTGTCATTTTATTTTTTTTTTAGTATTTTTTAAATTTAAATTTATTTATTTTAATTGGAGGCTAATTACTTTACATCTGTGTCATTTTAAAGTTGATCACGTGGTTTCTCTGCAGAGCCCTTATCCTGTACTGATATTTCTCACAGTCAGTTGCTGACTCAAGCACCGTTAACAGCCTCCAGCATCCCATGGTAATTGTCTGCAGGGCACTTGTTACTTCCTAGTACTTCTGTTGTGAGCTGCAGGACAGTAGTTTTTTAGCAGAAAGAGGAAAATTTTCCAGAATGAGTGCTATCCTAAAGACACCCTCCTGGTGACTTACCGGTCCCTGTGGCTGCTCCTAGTGTCTCAGACTCAGCTGTCATCTGCCCATCCCCACTGGAATCTTCAGGAAAGAAAAGCTGCCCACCACATTGTACTTCTCTGGGGTTTTGCTCTCTGAGTAGTATTTTTGCACATTTATATGTGGCTCAAACCAATTGTTCCGAGTGCCTTATTTATCGTATGACAAATATTTTGCTGCCAATCTTATTCATTCCTCTTCTATCTCCCTGAACACCTGGAAAACTATCTCCTTATTTCTCAAGGGGCCATGGCATTCAGATCCAGAAACTGAGCTACAGACCCTTACATGTTTCTCTCTGCTCTACCAAGCACATGCTGTTTTCTTTGAGAGTCCACCCTCCTTCTTTCCTACTTTCCTCCCTTCCTTCCTTCGCTTCCTCCCACCCTCCCCCTCTATCTCCATCCCTTCTTCTCTTGAACTGGCTTTTGTTGAAAGACTTGTGCCAAGTCTTATGCTAGGTTCTGAAATACCGTGGAAAATAAGACAAATAGGAAGTCTGCCCTTTCAGAGCGTATAATCATGAAGGTTTATTAGAAATAGCCAATAAAAACAATGCTCCTCTTACCCCCCTGCTCCATCACCCACACAGAAGACATGCTTCAGTTGAGGGTTAAGTTCTATTTTAACAAATATCATTATGAAATAGAGACTGGATTGTGGAATCAGGTAAGTCTGGGTTGACCTCCCAGGTCTTCCATTTATTACCTGGGCAACCTCGGCCAAAACACTTAATCTCTCTTTAGCTTCCTCATTCGTAAAAGGGGGAAAATACGATTATTCACCGTACAGAATCTGTGGGACGGTGAAATGAAATACAACTGATTTAAAGCCCTTTGGACAGGATCTAACTCTTAATAAATGATAGTCATGAGAATGAAGATAGTGATTATAGCTGGAGCCTGGATGGAGCATTTGGAAATAGTTTGACATTGGCTCTGATACATATGTTCTTTTTTTTAAAGATTTTTTTATATGAACAATTTTTTTAAAGTCTTTATTGAATTTGCTACAATATTGTTTCTATTTTTCATGTTTTGTTTTTTTTTTTGGCTGTGAGGCATGTAGCTCCCCAACCAGGGATCAAACCTGCACCCCTTGCTTTGGAAGGTGAAGGCTTAACCACCAGGAAGTCCCCTGATACACATACTCTTAATCTCTATCTTCTTGACCAAGATAATAGGATCTACTTAAATTAACAGAAAGGAAAATGAGGTTAGCATAACTGGGATATATATGAGTATAGTAATCATATTTTCTGAACTCAAAAGGTCAGCCCATGTTGACTGACAAGCATGCACATGGTTTTCTCTGGGGAAGGGGCGGCATATTCGTATCTGGGTCACTGGTCACTGTGTACGTGGCTGCCATCTCCTGTAACAAAAAAGCTCCTGAGAAAAGACGAGGGGCTTGTTGGGGAGGGGCTGCAGAGAAGAGGGAGAAGGAAGAGAGGACAAAGCCCAGGGGCTTTCTCATTTCCTGCTCTATTTACTGTGACTTGCCTGTAGCTTTTCTAGCCTGGTCTTTAAATAATTGAAGACCATCTTAAGTACCAGAACCTTCTATAAATGACATGAAAGTGAGTAATAGGCCCTTTGGCTCTGTGCTGGACTAGGAAGGAAATTCTACGTATTTCACTCTGAGAGGACCTCAGTCAGGGACAGAGAGGGAGTTCATGGCCAGAAAGGGAGGGCAGGGTATGCCTGTGAGCAGCCCCAGAGGGAAGCACCTGCTGTGAAGCTGGTGTCTGGGGGGCTATATTGCAATCCGCTCATTAGCACCAAGTTTGTTGCTTGAAAAATTCAGCACCTGTGAAAATTCGTTCATTATTCTTTTAGTGCCTTTTAGCATTTTGAGCACTTAGAATGAATGACTCTTTGGGAAACCGCAATTCTGACCAAAAAATGTCCTAAAGGAAAGAATAAAAGCCTCCTAATTCTCTTAGAATACTTGTTTTTCAGCAGAGGTATCTAAACATAGTAGAGTGTGAATATTGAATAAAAATAGTTTGGGACAAAAATAGAAAATAGAGACTTGTTCTCCTGGTGTGAAAACAAGTGTAACAATCCCAATGCTTTTGTTTTCTATCTTAACCGTTTCTGAGTACCTGTCACGCTGGGCAAACAGTTGTTTCTCCTTCCCGCCATCTTCTAACTCCTTCCCTCAGCTCTTCAAGGGACTTTGTGTGTCTTTGTTTCTTCCTTCATTGTATATTTCCATTAGGAGAAGACTCGGAGAAGACTGCAGTGAGACGAAGTATGTCTACATACACCTGCTATTTCCTCAGCTTGGTCCAGCTACCTTCCCTCAATTTGCCAACCCTCCCCTCCCCAACAGTCCCCTCCCCAATCCTGCATCTTTGCCTCCTGTATTCTTAGCATTGGCATTTCTCCTGCATAGCATTTATCATAGTAATAACCTAAGAATAAATATTATAATTCATTTTAGGTTGGCTCCGTTTTTTGTAAGACTGGAATCTCCGTGAAGGCAAGAGGAGACTGCCCTGTTCCCTTTGATGTTCACTGGGCCTGGCCCGGTAACTGGCATTTTGCAGAAGTTCAGTTTATATTCTGAGTGGTAGCTAACATTTATTGAATAACTGTCTTCCTGCTAATGAAAGAATCAGCCTCAAAATACTTGCAACCATTAAATAGCATTGCTCCTTGGAAGGAAAGCTATGACCAACCTAGACAGTGTATTAATAAGCAGAGCCATCACTTTGCCGATAAAAGGTATGTATAGTCAAAGCTGTGGTTTTTCCAGTAGTCATGTACAGATCTGAGAGCTGGACCATAAAGAAGGCTGAGCACTGAAGAATTGATGCTATTGAACTGTGGTGCTGCAGAAGACTCTTGAGAGTCCCTTGGACAGCAAGGAATCCAACCAGTCAATCCTAAAGGAAATCAACTGTGCATATTCATTAGAAGAATTGATGCTGAAGCTGAAACTCCAATACTTTGGCCATCTGATGCAAAGAACTGACACACTGGTAAAGACCCAGATGCTGGGAAAGATTGAGGGAAGGAGGAGAAGTGGGTGACAGAGGATGAGATGGTTGGATGGCATCACTGACTCAACGGACATGAGTTTGGGCAGACTCTGGGAGATAGTGAAGGACAGGGAAGCCTGGCATGCTGCAGTCCATGGGGTCGCAAAGAGTCAGACACAACTTAGCAACTGAACAACAAAAACAGCGAAGTCTAAAAAAGTCATGTGAGACCTATGTTGTATATGACTTTGAAATTTTAAGCCATGATATATATCAAATGCTACAACTAAGTTGGATATGAACATTTGAATTTCTAAAAGTCTGCATTGATTTCAAATAAATTATTGTATCTTCTCATCCCTGTGTGAGGCAGAGACAGGATAGGTAGTTTTACTGAATTACAACTAGTAAGTCATGGATGCATGTGGGTCCCCAAGTCCCAGTCTTCCATGACAGCAGTCAAAGAAACATTGTTATATACCAGTCGGGGTCCCATCAGGATGTGAAGGCAACTTTGACCTGGCAATTTGAGCAGAATTTAGCAAAATGAAAGTAAGGCAAGGGCTTTAAATAGAAACTATTCAGAGATACTTCAGTAGCCCAGGATGAGCTACAACTCAGAGACTTTACTCCCACTAGTCCTGCAAGATCAGGAGATGGAGAGTTACCAGAACCCACAGAGGGTGTCTGGAAGGAGAGGGACCCCCAACGGGAGCTGTGCTCTTTGGTAGGAGGCTGCCAGCCCATGGCATCTTGGCAGGAAGGAAGCTGGGGCAATGCAAACAACATCCTCATCTTCTCCCACTTCCTAACCTCCTGCCAGTGCCTTCTATGGCCATAACCCAACCGGAAGTCTAGGGGATAAAGGAGTCAGTCCGTAAGGATCAAGTGAAGCAGGCTGGAGAATGAATATGAGGTGCAAAGAGAAGATAAAAGGTAAAGGAGATGGAAGACTTGGCCGCATTCTCTTCACTGAAACCCGACGGAGGATACAGAAACCCTGAATTGAAGTGAGGTTATTTATGTTAGGTCTTTGGAGTGTCATCCTGTTCCAGTGAGAAGTGTTTTATCCACTGCCATGGAGCTACTCAGTACAGCAACTGACTTTACATCCTAGCCATCTCACTGGCTGGTCATCCATTCAGCAGGTATTTGCAAGCACCTTGCTGTATTGTATATAAGAGCTTGTAAGGGAGGTTTTAGATGCCTTCATTTTCCAATAGTGCAAGGCTGTATCTGTGGGCTGTCCTTGAATGCAGGGACTCAAGATGAGGTTCCCAGATCAGGAGCAATAGCAGCACCCTGAGGCTGGTTAGAAAGGCAAATCCAATTTACATTCCCACTATGGGCAATAGTATGGAGAGTCCTTAGAAAACTGAAAACAGAGCTACCATACAACCCTGCAGTCCCAGGCACAGATCCTAAGAAAATCATGATTTGAAAGGATACACACACCCCAGTGCTCACTGCAGTGCTGTTTGTGACAGCCAAGACATGGAAGCAACCTCAATGTCCACGGACAGAGGAATGGATAAGAAGGTGTAGTACATATATACAACCGAATGTTACCCAGCCATTGAAAAGAATGAAATAACACCATTTGCAGCAACATGGATGGACCTAGAGATTGTCACACTAAGTCAGAGAAGGAGAATTAATTGTATGATCTCCCTTGTATGTGGAATCTAAAAAGAAATGATATGAATGAACTTACAAAACAGAAAGAGACTCACAGACTTGGAGAACAAACTTATAGTTGCTGGGGTGATGGATGGGGGCAAAGGATAGCCAGGGAGTTTGGGATGGCCTTGTGCATACTGCTGTTTGCAGTATAACCGACAAGGACCTACTCTATAGTCCTTGGAACTCTGCTCAATGTTGTGTGGTGGCCTGAATGGGAGGGGAGTTTGGGGAAGAATGGGTACACATGTATATGGACAAGTCCCTTCACTGTTCACCTGAAACTGTCATAACATTGTTTGTTAATTGACTATATCCCATTACAAAATAAAAATTAAAAAAAAATGCAAATCCATAACCACACCCTCATCTTTAGAATCAGTGTCTCTGGGTTAGGATTCAGAAAGCTGTGTTTTAACAACTTTCCAGGTGATTCCTAGCAGGCTTAAGCTTGAGAAACTTCAGCAGATATGTATTATAAACTTTTGGGACATGAAGAAATAAGCTCAGGGCTGTGAGTAATATACACACACACATAAAAATACACACACCCATGCAACTCACTACTGCAGTTCACACAGTTTTATCTTAATCTTAGCATATTTTCAAATAGTCCTGTAAAATAAGGAAATTGGATTAAAGAAGACTTTTTCAAGCACTGTTTATCTGATCCTCTTCAGAGCCAAGGGTGTCAGAGGGCCAATCCATTCAACTAAAATAATTATTTTTATAATATTTCATTTGAACACAGAGTTCTAAGACTAAAGAAGCATTGAAAACCCCTATTTGAGATAATCTAAGATTATTCCCTCTTGTTCAGATGTAACATGATGTTGTGTATCAATGCAAAGTCGATTGCATTGATGTTGTGTGAAATCTATATTTATAGCTTATATAGATGCATATTTTATTTCAAAATATTATCATTGACTTATGGCCAGAGGTGCTTTTTTCCATTTCCTGCACTTTGTGGTTCAGCTACAGGGGTGTGCCCATATGCCTTGCCACCCTGAATGCATGTGTGATTTCCAGAATGGCGGTTGCTTCTTGGCAACCTGTCCTTAGCTGTTTTATCTCTTATTGCCGTTTTGAAAACAAAGAATTTGCAGAAGGTGTTACTGCACTTCTGTTTGCATCAGCTCTTGTGTCTGAGCTGTCCATGTTAGCTTTAGGCTATTAAATATTTAAAAATAGAAAGTGGTATGGTTCATCAGGCAGGTTCGGAGTTGTTCTAATCTTGGCTCTGTATTTGGCCTACAGATGCAAAAGATTGGGCAATCATCCATCATTTCTATGCTTGCATTTTCTTACTTGTCAAAAAGCCATAATAATATATATTTCCTGTCTATATTATGTGTGGTGGGTCCAGAATTTCTATGTAGAAGAGTTGAGGCAGTAACCATATTGCTGAGAGTAGGGAGTAGAATGAGGACTTATTTTTCTTGAGGGCAAATTTGTAAAGCAAGCACACACTATTTTCTTAGTTTGTATATCAAAATTCATAGAATTAAAAAAATGTCCAAAAATGCTTTTGTTTACACTATGTGGAAAAATTAATAAAATGGCAATTAATTATATCAAAGAATACTCTTTAAAATTAGATTGACTTTTTTAATATTTAAACTTTTTGTTGATATTGCAAATTGTTGTCCAAGCTTGTTGCAGTAATTTATACTTTCACCCACTGTATTTAAGACAGTGTATTGCACACCTCCTATTACCAAACTTTTTCATCTTTACCAGTCTGATAAAAATATCTTGTTTTTATTTTAATATTTTGTGTGGGGTTTTTAGTATTTTTCTAGATTGACTTTTGAGGAGAAATTATTGGGGCAGATGGGACTAAAATTTTGCCCCCAGCCAGTTTTTAAATTGAATATAGTTGATGTACAATATTCTATTAGTTTTGGGTGAACAGTGTAGTGATTTGACATTTAAATACATTACAAAATGATCACCATGATAAGTCTGGTAGCCGTCTGTCTCCATACAAATTCATTACTGAACATATTCCTTATGCTGTATGTTATTTATTTTATCACCAGAAGTTAGTACCTCTTAATCCCCTTCACCTATTCCACCCAACTCCCCACTGCCCACCCCTTTGGCAACCACTCATTGTTTCTGTACCTGTAAATTGGTCTTTGTGCACTTGTTCTGGGTGTTTCTTTTTTTGTGGCCATGCCCCGCAGCATGTGGAATCTTAATTCCCCGACCAACGATTGCACTGCTGACCTTTGCAGTGGAAGCATGGCGTCTTCACCGCTGGACTGCCAGGGGAGTCCCTGTTTCCTGTTCTGTTTCTCAGATTTCACATAGATGCGAGATCATACAGTAGTTGTGTTGCTCTCTCTGACTTTTTCCACTTAGCATGATACTCTCTGGATCCATCCATGCTGTTACAAATGGCAAAATTTCATTTTTTATGGTTGAGTAATAGTCCATTGTTTATATATACCACATTTTCTTATCCATTCATTTACGATGGACCCTGAGGTTGCTCTCAATCTTGGTTATTGTAAAAATGCTGCAGTGAACATAGAGATACACATATCTTTTCAAATAAGTGTTTTGTTTTCATTGGGTGAACACCCAGAAATAAAATTGCTGGATCATAGTGTAATTCTGTTTTTAATTTTTTTGAGGAAATTTTATTCTGTTTCCATAGTGACTGCACCAACAAACAATCCCCCAAACAGTATGCTAGGATTCGCTTTTCTCCACATCTCTGGGCCAGCACTTGTCATTGGTTGTTTTTTGGATTATAGCCATTCTTACAGGTGTGAGGTTTCTCAGTGTGGTTTCGATTTGCATTTCCGCAATGATTAGTGATATTCAGCATCTTTTCATGTGTCTATTGATGATCTGTATATCTTCTTTGGATAAATATCTATTCAGGTCCTTTACCCCTTTTAAAATTGATTTGTTTGTTTCTTTGATACTGAGTTGTATGAGTTCTTGATGTATTTTGGATATTAAACCCTTTTAGATACATTGTTTGCAAATATCTTCTTCTATTCAGTTGACTGCCTTTTTGTTTTGTTGATGGTTTCCTTCAGTTTGCAAAAGGTTTTAGTTTTATGTCATCCAGTTTGTTTATTTTTGCTTTTGTTTCCCTTGCGAAAAGAAAAGATAGATTCCCCAAAATATCACTAAGACCAATATCAAGGAGCAAATACTTCCTAGGTTTTCTTCTGTGAGGTTTTTATGGTTTCAAGTCTGAAAGTCTTTAATCCATTTTGAGTGTATTTTTGTGTGTGGTGTGAGAAAGTGCTTCAGCTTCACTCTTTTGCATGTAGCTGTACAGTTTTCCTATTACCATATATCAAAAAGGCCGTATGTTCCCCACTGTATGTTCTTGGCTACTATGTCATGGATTAATTGGCTTTATAAGCACTGGTTTATTTCTGCGATCTCTATTTTGTTTCATTGATCTTTGTGTCTGTTTTTGTGCCAGTGCCCTACTTTTTTGATGACTATAGCTTTGTATCAACAGTGTAGGAGCATGAATATCTCCAGTTTTGTTCTTCATTCTTTCTGAAGATTGCTTTGGCTAATTGGAGTCTTTTGTGATTTCATACAAATTATAAAATTATTCTAGTTCTGTGGAAAATGCCAGTGGTATTTTAGAGAGACTGCATTGAATCTGTAGATTACCTTGGGTCATGTGATCATTCTAATTCTTCCGACCCATAAGCATGGTGTATATTTCCATCTGTTAATGTCATCTTCAGTTTCTTTCATCAGTGTCTCATGGTTTTCAGAATATAGTTTCTTACCTCCTTGGTGAGACTTACTCCTAGGTGTTTTATTCTTTTAGACAATTGTAAATGGGATTGTTTTCTTTTTTCTCTTCCTGATAATATATATTACTAGTATATAGAAAAACAATAGATTTCTGTATGTTAATTTTATATGCTGTAATTGTATGGATTCATTTATTGGTTCTAATAAATTTTTAGTGGAGTCTTTGGGTTTCTATATATAGTATCATGTCATCTGTAGACAGATGTAAAACAGAAGTTTTACTCTTTCCTTTTCAATTTGGATTACATATATGTATGTAAATGTGTGCTTGATTGCTGTGGCTAGGATTTCCAATACTATGTTGAATTAAAGTTGTGAGAGTGAGCATTCTTGTTTTGTTCCTGATCATAGAGGAAATGCTTTCAGTTTTTCACCATTGAGTGTGATGTTGGTTATAGATTTGTCATATATGGCCTTTATTATGTTGAGTATGTCGGCCCCGGGGCGGGCAGTGGCAGCAGAGAGGCTGGGGTGCCCTCCTCTCTTGGGTGTCCTCTGATATCGGCTCCAGCCTTTCCCGGACCCCCTTCCTGGCAACTCCAGCAGGGCCTCTGCCTTGGCCCCTGGGTGGCATGTTGACCAACATCGGCCAGTGAAGGTTTACACATTCAATGAGGACCAGCAGTGAGGCAACCAGGGTGCCAGGCATCTCATCTAGCTATGTGGAGTGGCTGAAGGGCATGTCTGTGCTAGTCAGGGCCTGACAAAAGGTGGTCCACTGGAGAAAAGAATGGCAAACCACTTCAGTATTCTTGCCTTGAGAACCCCATGAACAGTATGAAAAGGCAAAAAGACATGATACTGAAAGATGAGACCCTCGGGTTGGTAGGCGTCCAATATGCTACTGGGGAAGAGCAGAGAAATAGCTCCAGAAAGAATGACGAGGCTGAGCCAAAGCGGAAAGGATGCCCAGGTGTGGATGTGCCTGGTGGTGAACGTAAAGTCTGATGCTGCGAAGAACAATACTGCATAGGAACCTGGAATGTTAGGTCCATGAATCAGAGGAAATTGGATGTGGTCAGACAGGAGATGGTAAGAGTGAACATCGACATCTTAGAAATCTATGAACTAAAATAGATGAGGATGGACGAATTTAATTCAGGTGACGATTATATCTACTACTGTGAGCAAGAATCCCTTAGAAGGAGTGGAGTAGCCATTGTAATCAATGAAAGAGTCTGAAATGCAGTAGTACTTGGGTTCAGTCTCAAAAATGACAGAATCGTCTCTGTTCGTTTCCAAAGCAAACCATTCAGTATCACAATGTTCAGTATCTTTGGGTTCATCTTGTTTAGGACTCTTTGTGCTTCCTGGACCTGGATGTCTGATTCCTTTTTCAGGCTAGGGGAGTTTTTAGCTGTTTTTTTCTTCATTCTCTCTCTCTCTCTCTTCTCCTTCTGGGACTCCTACTGCAGCTGTTAGTGCACTTAATATTGTCCCAGAGGTCTCTTAAACTATCCTCATTTTTTACATTCCTTTTTTTTCTTTCCTGTTCAGTGTGGGTGATTTCTACTACTCCATCTTCCAGATGGACAACCCATTTCTGTGTATCATCTAATTTACTGTTGATTCCTTCTAGGGTATTTTTCATTTTGGTTATTATATTCTTCATCTCTCATTGATTCTTTTTTTAAAAAAAATATTTTCTTCTGATTGAAATCCTCACTGTGTTCATTTGTTCTTCTCCTGAGTTCAGCAAGTACCTTTATTACCATTACTTTCAACTATTTACTGGGTAGATTGCATACTTCCATTTTGCTTAGCTCTTTTTCTGAGGTTTTTTTGTCTTGTTCCTTTGTTTGGAACATATTTCTTTGGTCTCTTGAAAGAAAGTGAAAAGAAATCTCTTTGTTTCTGTACATTAGGTAGGCCTGTTACATCTCCCAGGCTTGGGGAAATGGCCTACGCAGGAGATGTTCTGTGGGGCCCAGCAGTGTTCTCCCCTCTGGTCACCAGAGCTTGATGCTTTGAGGGTGTCCGTTTTGTGGGCTCCCTCGTGCTTCTGTTGTGATGGGGCTGATTACTGTGAGTGTGCTGGCAAGCAGAGCTGGCCTCCAGCCTGGCTGGCTGAGAGGCTCTGTCTCATGCAGTTGCTGTTGTGAGTGCACTGGTGGGCAGAACAGGTCTCCAGCATGACTTGTTTTGATGCCTGGTGAGGTGCCACTGCTGTGGGCCTGTTGGCAGGTGCTGCTGGGGGCAGCACCCTGGTGCTAATTGGCTAGAAGCAGGATTCCAAAATGGCACATGCCAGCCCCATTGCTAGCACGGTCGATCAAGATCCCCCACATGGCTGCTGCTGGTGTCTCAGTGCCCAGGGAGAGTCCAGCTGCCTTCTGCCTCTTTGGGAACGTCTCCAAGAGCAACAGGAGGTTTGTCAAACTACCTGCTTTGTCAAAGAACTGCTACTGAACTGGGACTCAGAGCACGTGAGATTTGTGCATGACCTTTCAGAGCAGAGTCTGTTCCCTATAGCCTTCCAGCTCAGTTGAACAACAAGCCCCGCTGGTTTCCAGGCCAAGCCTCCTGGGCGCTCATCTTCACGGTGGCGGACCCTTGGGCTGAGAGCCTGATGTGGAGTGGGGAGCCCTTCACTCCTCGGGGAGAGCTTCTGTGGCTGTGATGTCCCTCCTGTTTGTGGGTCGTGGGCCCAGGGGGACCAGACTAGACCAAGTTTCCTCCATCCTCCCTGCTTGTCTCATGGAGGCTCCTTCTTTATATCTGTGGTGGTGGAAAACGTTTTCCTCTGGGCTTCAGGTCGTTCTCATAGGCAGTCACCCCATAAGTAGCTGTAGTTTTGGTGTGCCTGTGGGAGGAGGTGAGCCCAGGGTCTTCTTCCTACTCCACCGTCTCCATCTGTCTCCCCTACCCATTTCTGGGCGTAGCTCTTGGGATATTGTGAAGGTAAAAAAAAAAAACCAAAAAACAGTGAAAGGACTGAGCATGTACAAGAATGTAAGGATTATCAAGCTGATAGTATTAAATGTCCTGAAGTTTCTTTATCTTGGTGTCTTCCCCTAGCAACTCTGTACTTAGTACAATGCCCACCTTTTAGTGTAGATAGATGTGTAACTCAGCTGTTACCTCGGTCACCTGGTTCTGTGAAATGTACATAAAATGGCCTTGAACTCCACCCCAGGTGCTCTGAAGTCCTGGTGGTTTATAGTCCCAGGGCCCTGTTTTGCTCTGGGTTTTGGTTGCTTCTGAGCTCTTGGTCACATGTGTGGCTCGTCTGTGACTGTTCTTTCTCTGCCCCGAGTGGACCCACATATAGTTACCAGCCCCCTCTCTTTGGTTTCCCCTAAGTAAGTGTCATAGCTGGCATTGATATGCTACAGACTTCTAACTATTCAGAAATACTAGTTGGGGGAGAGCAGCACATAGATAATTTAGGATTAAATATTAGTTTTGTTCTAAAAAGTTCTCCTGGGGTGTATCACTTCTACTTTCTTAATTTCATGTTATGACTTCCATCTAAAAAGGACAGTATGGAAAATATGGGGCGAGAATGACTTTACAGTGGAGAAATCTGACAAGTGATCAAGGTCAACATTAATAGCCACCCCGCCCCCAAATCTCATAACCCCATTCTAATCATGGGGAAAACATCATACAAATCCTAATAGAGGGGCATCTTATAAAATGCCTGACCAGTCCTCCTCAAAACTCTCAAGGTCGTCAAAGACAAGGAAAGTCCAGAATATCATCAAAGCCAAGAAGGGTCTATGGAAACTTAACACCTAGATGTAACAAGGTACCTGGAACAGAAAAAGGACATTAGGTGAAAACTAAGACTCTGATGCTGGGAGAGACTGGGGGCAGGAGGAGAAGGGGACGACAGAGGATGAGATGGCTGGATGGCATCACTGACTCGATGGATGTGAGTCTGAGTGAACTCTGGGAGTTGGTGATGGACAGGGTGGCCTGGCGTGCTGCGATTCATGGGGTTGCAAAGAGACATGACTGAGCGACTGAAC
The DNA here is from genome assembly GCA_006410935.1 of Redunca redunca. Classification (NCBI taxonomy): domain Eukaryota; kingdom Metazoa; phylum Chordata; class Mammalia; order Artiodactyla; family Bovidae; genus Redunca; species Redunca redunca. Next base: position 283,800 of record SJYQ01004601.1, read on the forward strand.
TGAACTGAAGCAAATCTAAATAATCTATGGACTTTATTTAATAACAATGTATTAATACTGGTTTATTAATTGTAACAAATGTACCCTATTAATGTAATTAGTAAAGTAAAGTCACTCAGTTGTGTCCGACTCTTTGTGACCCCATGGACTGCAGCCCACCAGGATCTTCAGTCCATGGGATTCTCCAGGCAAGAATACTGGAGTGGGTCGCCATTTCCTTCTCCATTAATAATGGGAAACTATATGGGATGTGGTACACGGAACTCTCTTTACCATCTACTCAATTTTTCCATAAATCTAAAATTGTTCTAAAAAATAAAGTCTGGTAATCAAAAAACATATGCTTGGTTGTTTAGCTGGAACAGAAAATTTCTCGCTGCCAGTTTCCCCCTTGCATTCACTATCAAGGCGTTGCCCCCAGCATCCTTCGTATCCACATCCCTGCCTTTCTCCTCCTCACGCCCTCCCTGCTGTGTGGCATCTCTAAATGCATCCCTCACTGATCCCCAGTCATCCTTTCACAGAGCATGCTGGGAGTTCTTTGTCTCACCGTAGATCATCCAGACACTCTTGAAGTTTTAATTACTGTTTTTTTCTGCTGCAAATGAACAAACAAACTGACTCCATTGATTGCCATCCCCCAGCCCAGGTCCTGCTCACTGTACACAGTCCTTGGGGGTTCTGGGGTCCCAGTCTGTCAGTGGGACCTAGCTCGGGACAGATGAATTGCACCCAGGGGAGTAATGTTCATGTGGAGAAACAGGTTTGCTCTTTTTCAAAACTTTATCTCAGTATTAATTACATGATTCCCTCAGCAAAGCTCACATTGAAATGTTTCTAAACTATTCTAGCAGGTTGGGAAAAAGTAATTTTCCATGCAGACACTGAGGACACTTTAAAAATGTGCTTGTTGATGAACTCTCTGGATTTAAGTTACAATCACTGAATAACAGATTTCACATTAGCTTCCAGGATTCATTGTTTCTGTAGAAATTCTCAGTCTGCAAAGTAGGTTTTGTTAGCTTCCTCACGGTCATTCTAAGAAAAATAAGGGAGGGAAAAGGGAAAGGATACTTCCCCTCATTTTACTAGAGCAGAGTTCAGATGATCTCTTTTCATCTCTACATTTTGAACTAAGTATTTTTGTCCCCATTTTAGCCCCTGGAGCTGAGATGGGTGAGCTTGTGGGCTGGTGCAGCCTGTGAGTGGCCCAGCCAAGTCTGGAGCCCAGAACTGCCCGCCCTCTAAGCCAACGTTCTTCTCATGGGCTGCCTCCTTACCGAGTTCCCCCAGAGGTGATGCCTGGGCCACTGACTGGGCCCTGGATTTTGTCCACGTGCTTGGCTTTAGCTTTAACTTGTTGCCAGTGCCATCCAGAGGTAGAAACTTTTATTTGCACACCAGTCTTCACACTCATCAGCATTATCATTCTCTCCCTCCTCACATACCCCTACTGAATTGGTTGACTCCTACTGGGGATTTTGTAAAAATACATAGAAAGACTATTTGGACATGATTGTCTTCCCACCCATGACAAATTTAAGAGTCCACTTTCTCAGCTGCAGAAGATGGCCAGGCTTTCTTTCGATCCATTACATATTTTTTCACACCTTTTCCAGCTTTCTCATGAATAGTCAATATAAGATGAAGGGCAGAGGGAGCATGACTGAGATCAGATGGGAAAAAATAAAGTTGGGGGCCAGGTCAGTCCTTCCTGGGCCTGCATCTTTTATTAAGACATTTCAGTAAACAGCAGAGGCAAGACTGATCGGTTGCCACGCGAGTCCAATTCCACTTTGGACTATCGCCTAAGCTTTGGACTCTGAGGGAAGGGGTGATGCTGCAAAAGATAGTGGAAATTAAGTTGAAAACCATGACGGACGCTGAAGTCTTATGCTTTGTACCTTTAGAAATCTTCAGGGAAATGATCTCAGCAGTGGGGAAAAATTTAAGCAATATTGTAACAGGCACAGATGATCCAACTTAGTGGGTTTATGGGCTTCTGGATTTTTTTTTTTTTTTAAAGCAAGCCTGATAGAACCTTGGTAGAAGTTGAATTCTATAATATGCTTTCTTAAAAACTGCCTAGTTTTTCTTAAACCATATGTCAAGTTTGAGCCCTGAAATTTAACAAGTATGTAGAGGAACAAGCTGCAAGAATATGGGTATTTCCCACAGCTTGTAAAACTATTTGGGGGGGCAGATAGAGCTTTATTGGTTGGGGTCCCACAGGTTCTGCAAAATGGCCAGACTCTGAATGGTAGAAATCTGCCCTGTGGGAAGAGGTAAGAGGTAGCAGTGATGGGAAATTAGCATGGAGTGATTTTATTATTACAACACTAATACAAATACATAATACAGTTAAAGTGTCCAAGAGGTTGGAAGGAAAAGTAGAAGTCAGCAGTTTAAGTGAATAAACCTCCATAGTTTCCTTGTTAAGAATAAGAAATAAAAGGCATAAAGGAAGTTGTTATTTCTTGCATTCTGAGTATCTGGTGGTTGGCTTGGAAATGGTTTGTGTTAGCTAAGTACCTGTAGAGATAATCCCTTGATTAGAAAAATGAATTTAGTAAGAGGCAGGTTTGAGGTGGGCTGGATGAAGCACAAGCTGGAATCAAGATTGCTGGCGGAAATATCAATAACTTCAGATATGCAGATGGCACCACCCTTATGGCAGAAAGTAAAGAAGAGCTAAAGAGCTTCTTGATGAAAGTGAAAGAAGAGAGTGAAAAAGTTGGCTTAAAGCTCAACATTCAGAAAACAAAGATCACGGCATCTGGTCCCATCACTTCATGGCAAATAGATGGGGAAACAGTGGAAACAGTGGCTGACTTTATTTTTCTGGGCTCCAAACTCACTGCAGATGGTGATTGCAGCCATGAAATTAACAGGTGCTTACTACTTAGAAGAAAAGTTATGACCAACCTAGACACCATGTTAAAAAGCAGAGACATTACTTTGTCAACAAAGTCCGTCTAGTCAAAGCTATAGTTTTTCCAGTAGTCATGTATGGATGTGAGAGTTGGACTGTGAAGAAGGCTGAGTGCCGAAGAATTGATGCTTTTGAACTGTAGTGGTGGAGAAGACTCTTGAGAGTCCCTTGGACTGCAAGGAGATCCAGCCAGTCCATCCTAAAGGAGATCAGTCTTGGGTGTTCATTGGAAAGACTGTTACTGAAGCTGAAACTCCAATACTTTGGCCACCTGATGCGAAGAGCTGACTCGTTTGAAAAGACCCTGATGCTGGGAAGTTTTGAGGGCAGGAGGAGAAGGGGACAACAGAGGATGAGATGGTTGGATGGCATCACTGACTCAATGGACATGAGTTTGGGTAAAATCTGGGAGTTGGTGATGGACAGGGAGGCCTGGCATGCTGCAGTCCATGGGGTTGCAAAGAGTCGGACATGACTGAGCGACGGAACTGAACTGAACTGAAGTTTGAGGTAAGGTACTTAATATTTATAGCTTCTTATTTATTTATATTCTGAGAGCACTTTGGAAATTGTACCTAAATGGCCAAGTCAAATGATTTATGCTCTATTATCTATAAACACACACATATAATTAGATTGACTCCTGCTGTTTACATTTCCCAGACCTGAAATAAAGCTAACAGCTTGGACCTATTTGTGCTACAAAAGATTGAAAGTTATAAAATATTAGGTCAAATCATATAGAATTGCTTTTATAAATCAAAAACACCCAAATATTGGCAGTTTCATATGATTCAATCTAATATGCGAAAGTGATCGGTAAATTCTAGGTGGGTCACAAAATTTAATGAAGTATCATCCATTTTCTGATGGTAGCTATGAAGGATGAAACTTCATATTGGAAGAAATCTAAAAGTCCTCCCAGGGTTTGTCCTGAAGCTTTCTTTGCCAGCGGAAGCCATCCTGATCTCTCATAGCCAGTCAGCCCACCTAGGAGTTGGCAAACCTCAGCTCATTGTATATCTTTGTTAAAAGAGATGATAATTAATGTAATTAATACCTTCCCCTACCTGTCTTTTTCAGGATTTCTTTTGGGGCCAAATGAAATAAGCATTGAAGGGCTTTGAAAAGTTAAAAATTATATTGGATAACATAATATCATTATCATCATGGCTAATTGTCGGGGAATCCGACTGAGACAGTTCAAACAGGAGAATGTAATCCTGAATAAGACAAACCACCCAGACTTGCCTGTCTCTTCTGGGCAGTATATCCATCAGCTCCTGCAGGTGGGAGATTTCTCCCTTTAATGTGATAATGGGTTAGAAGAGCTAGGTTTAGATAAAAATGGAGACGTCGTTTGGATGGCATCTTATTTTTTTTTTAATTAAAAATATCTTCAGCTGTGTGCTGAAAACAGCAAGAAACAAATGGTTCTGTATGTCACCAGAGCTAGTGAGACAGGTGGTGTATTCCACTTCACCCTGAGTGCTTTTTCTCACGTGCAGAGAAAGCGCATGTTGGCAGATTCCAAGGTGGTTAAGTGAATGAGCCAATGGAGGCTCCAACCTGCTGTCCCGCCTGTGAACACAGTAGAATTCAATCGCAGTTCATCCAGGACTGTATTCCCAAGCAACCTGGGGGCCCAGAGATGCCGCAGTTGCATGTTGCTATCAGGTCTTTTTCATCAGGTTGTAGAGCATCAAGCCAGCTGCTTCAGGAACATGTTCACCAGTTCTCTCTGCTTACACTTTGGGGGTTTGCTGAGATTTTATTTGGTGGGAAAAAAATCACTGCTTTCTACCATGTAGAAAGCATATGTCATTTGAGCTTTTTTGGTTGGTTGTTTTACATAAAAGGGTGTGGAGGGTTTGGGGTGAATTTTCACAGCATCCCATAATGCAGGTAGCCTTATGACTCACCTTACAGATAAAGAGACTGACCTTTAACAGCACAGCAGTCTAGTCAGTGTCTTGGTCCCAACCACTGACCTCAAAGAGATGAGCTTCAGTTACCATGATTTAGTCCTAGGTGGCTAAAACTCTTGCACGGAAAAGTCTATTTATCACCAAAATTATGTATTGATCTCCTTGCTATATCCAGAAAAGTTTGCTTTAAGCAACAGGGGGCCTGCTGAAGGGGAAACTTAAATCTATTCTTTTTCTTTTAAGCAAGACATACTGGTCCTTTAAAGTTCTTGGCTGTTTCTGTTTTCAGTTTTTGTGATTCTTCACCTGGAAAGAAGACTTTCTGATTCTGCAAAGACTCACTTGAGTAGCCCCCTTCAGTTGTGTAGCTATAAACCAAATACCAACCTACTCTTCTGAGACTGTAGCAGGAGAGTTTGGGGCTTGGAGAAAAACTGGAGTCAGATGAATAGAGGTGGTCATAGATTCTCCAACACTCATTGTTATGTGGAGTGGAAAGGTTCCTGGGTGGAGTGATGGGCAGATTTGCATAAAGCCTCTTCAAGAGTCACTGTCTATATTCTAGTTCCTTTTGAGGATCTAGGGCTTCCCTGGTGGCTCAGATGGTAAAAGAATCCGCCGGCAATGCGGGAGACCTGGGTTCAGTCCCTGGGTTGGGAAGATCCCCTGGAGAAGGGCATGGCAACCCACTCCAGTATTCCTGCCTAAAGAATTCCATGGACAGAGGAGCCTGGCAGGCTACAGTCTGTGAGGTCACAAAGAATCAGACAAGACTGAGAGACTAACACTTTCACTTTGAGGATTTAGCTTGTTTTCTCAGCTAGCAATCTGGATTCCATACTAATCTGGAGTTGTTAGAGGGGAGTTTCTTATGCTAGAACCTGAAAATGGTTCTGTGTGTGTGTGTGTGTGTGTGTGTGTGTGTATAAATTGCAAGAGCTCTATCAATAAGCTGCTCTAATATTGGGAGATCAGGCCTGCTTTGGAGGGGAGTATCCAAGAAAGTGAGGCTGAAAGAGCGTCCTTATCCCCAGCTGCTTTACTGGCCTCAGTTCCGGCAGTTCTTACTTGCGTAGGTGAGCTCTCCAGCCCTTGGGTTCCGGGCCACCTGCTGGTTGACAGGCCCTGGCAAGGGCACTGGATTCTGCTTTAGCTGTGGGTTGTCCACAGTGGCAGAGACTGGGCGTCTCAACCGATAGATCCAACCGTCTATCTCCTCCTTCACAAAGGAACAGTAACTACATCTGACCGCATGGATTTGAATAGGGGTCCTCAGGATTCTTGTCCTATCCAGATGAGGCTTCCCCAGGGAGAAAGACCTTACCATAATAAGAATGATCCTGGAGTCACTTTATTTTCACACCAATATGTGCTGAAGAGGCACTTCAGTGTTCCCCAGTAAACGTCTTTCAAGTCCTTGATTCTATCTGCTCCCCTCCTCTTGGAGAAAGGAGAATTCAGTGCATATCCTTAGCACCTTCTGTTGTGGTTTATAACACTGTTCAAGACCCGGTGGTAAAATTTTAAGATTTTAAGATCAAAGTAAGCAGTGTTAAAACTAATAGGTAAGAAGTAGAAATAATTAGAATTTTGTTTGTTCCAGAAAATTTCAGCAGTTATTTTCGAAAGCACTAGTTCTTTCTCTTCATCAAGCATTCCAACTACTTGTTATATAGATGTTATCATATACTACTGACCATACTCATATAATTAGGATCCTGCAATGTATATTATTTTGCTTCCTTATTTTTTCTGTATAACAGTATTTTGTGTTATTAAATATTTTTCAGAAGTATAACCTTTAATGGGTGCTTTTATTTTTCTTATGTAGATGCCCCATAATTTATTTCAGCAATGGATATTTTCATTTTCACTATTAGAAATAATGCTATGATGTATATCCCAACAGAGAGGATTCTGTGATTTTCTCTGATTATCCCTTTAAACTAGACTCCCAAATATGAACTTTGTGGATCAGAAAGCAATTTTAAGCCTGTTCATGCCTGTGGCAAACAGTTCTAGATGAGAACTGGTTAGCGCATTGTTGTCAACAGGGATACTAATCTTTAAAAATATCAGTTACAAATGGGTAACTTTCCCCAGTTTTTTTTTGGTTTAATTGCTATTGAGTCAAACATTATAATGATAGTTCATATTTGGTGAATTGTCTAATCATGTTCTTTATTTCATTTGTTTAAATACATCAATGTATTTACTTGTCTTTATTTCCTTATTTGCAAGAATTCTTTATATTTTAGGAATGTTAGCTCTCTGTCACAATCACTGCACGTATTTTCTTAATTTTAAACTGTTTGTTGATATACCAAAGGTTAACTTTTGCATACTCACATCTATCAATTTACTCTTTATGGTTTTCTACTTCATACTGTTAATTAATGAATAAATAAGAATAATGTTGTGAGAATAACATAGCACAGGATTGTTGTTCCTTATAAGTAATTCAGGCAACAGAAAGTATTTTCTAAAAATAAAATAAATGTTTTTACTTCTGATTTGCTACTGTTCCTTTATTATGCTTTGGAGGAAATGGGTTTCCCTAATGCACTGTTTAGGAAGCCGTTGGGAAGCACTCTTTTTAAGATGTTTCCCATTCCATGCCAAAATATCTTCTATTTTTATGAAATAAGCAGAACGTGCTGTCAACCCTACTTTCCTGTGGGACTCCACTTCTTGTCTTTCTGAGTTAGGCAAATCCTTGTCTGTCTCTATGGATAATTTGGATTTCTGTAAATACTTAGACATTTAGACAGATGTTTTCCTATGGTATTTGTGGCCGAAATTGACAGGCTGTTCACCAAGTTTGTGTCCTCTTCCTCCTGGTCACACAGCTAAATATGTTTTTCACGTGTGTTTTGAGTGACACGTGGCATCTCACTGGGGTGTGGCTAATGGAATGGGAGGAGAAGTTATGGGCACCACTTCCAGACTTGGACATAACCACACATTGTACTGGATCCTCTTTGCTCTTTCTGCTTCCATGGTTGTTTTGGAAGCTGGTGTGGAAGTTGGTGGAGCCACAAGAGAGAAAGATCCTGAGGCTCTGAATCCTGAAGAGATCAGTGAGAACTTTGCTTTTGAGTTTTTGTGAAGGAGAAATAAACTTGTATTGGAAATAAATAAACTGTAATCTAGTTACAGCAACTGGTGTAACCTTGGCTAATACTATATTTTTGTAGTCAAGTTAGATAAAATTCAGATTTGTTATGGACTGAAACATCATATGCAAAGAAAATAGATTGCTGTGGGCTGACGTCAGTGTGTAGGGATCTGTTTAGAGGCATGCCACTGGACTCTGGCCTTCTACCCATGGATAAGAGGTGGTGAGAGGTCTGAAAAGTGGGGAATAAAGATACTTAGAAGAGATAAGCCATAATCAATAGTCTCATATATCTTAAGGTCTTTTTGCATGTGATTCAAGATAGGAGAATTGTGGCTAGTGACTAGAAATTACAGCAAGGCATATTTTAGCTTGTCACAAAGAATTAAGAATAATAAATAGAATAAATAATAGAATATACGGACTTGGAAGAATGTGAATCCACATTCATTTTAAAAGGCTGATAATGGCCTGTCATGGATGCCTTTGGTGGGAAGTAAAATTATAAAACCTTTATGACCCTTTCCGTATCCAAGATTCGATGAGATTGTGAAGTGCTCTAACCTGCTGTTGCTGTGATCAGCTCCTCGCTGGTGTCTTTCAGATAGTTGATTACAAGGCTGGCAGGAACCACTGCGGGCTGTGCTGGTGACAGCCTCATTTGGGTTCACAATGATGTGGCTTGTCATTCCGTCAATGAACTTCATCTCTCAGCACCCTGTTAGGTTCGCTTTCAGTTGCAGGTGTAGAATCTCGATGTTTATTCACTTCTGTACCGGAAAGTCTGTAAGAAGGGGGAGTTCAGGGAAAGTTGATTCAGCATCTCAGAGATGTTATCGACACTCAGGTCCTCCCACTTCTCTGCCTGCCATTCGCTGTGTTAGCTCCACCCCGTTGCAGTCCTGTCCCTCGTTGTTGGAAGTTAGATGCTGACAATAGCTGGGGTTACCTGCTTCCTCAATCATGACCTCAAAAACTGATGGGTTGAAGGAAACAGAAGTGGGAAGTATATAGTATGTTCAAGAGAACTAGAAAACGAAGTGGGATAAATAGAGTATGAGGAATGAGAAGGGGTTTTTGCAAAACAGAAAAAGAGGTTAGAGGTGCGCACTCAGTGAATGATAGGGAACCTTCTTCAGTTCTGGAGCAGGGGCATGAGTGACGTAAGGAAAAGGATGTTTAGGAAGTCTAGCCTGACATCATCTCATAGGTTCAAGCAAGGAGTGGCCATAATTTGAAAAGAGATTTCCTTTTTGAGGATCTTTCAGTGGTATTGGAGTAGTTCATAACAATCTGTAAAAGCCAATTATTAAATTTTCTAGAATTTTGTGTGGCAGTTGTTAAAATCATTGGTAGCTTTAAATTGATCATGAATGAGTAATTTATACCATGGAAATTGACAAATGGTACAAATCAGGGATTTTCCCTCCAGAAAATCAGTTTACTAGCACACCACTGGGTATTGCTTAATACATCTGGTTTTCTTACCCTGCTCCAGGATTATGAGAAATCCTATTACATAAAAAGGGAAAACAAATTCTTAGACCAAAATAATATTACAAAAAGCCCCCATAGGGTTAATTATCACTTATTGCTGTAAGGCAAACAAGCCTAATAATTTATTCCACTTCTTCCCAAATGACTGGGGACTGATTGGGAATGTGTATTTCATTTGAAATAAATATTTCAAACACCATTATTCTAACTTAATGCTTCTCAGACTTTAGTGTGTATATCAATTACCTGGGGATCCTGTAAATGTAAATTGTGATTCAGTACCTCTGGATAAGTGTCTAAGACCTCAGTTTTCTAATAAGTTCAAAGGCATTGGTCTAGGGACTTTGGGTAACAAGACTTCAACCCTTAACTTTTATAATACATTGCAAGAGAAAAGGTGACAGTGGGGCTAGTAGTATGCAGCAGGAGCGTTAAATCAGAGAGACCCTTTCTCCTGATGACATTTTGATGGGGAGCCATGCTTTTCATGTCTGGTATTGCTGGGGAAACTGACTTTGGTTAAGTCAATTAAATGAAGTAGGTTTTCCAGGTGCTAACCATGGCAGCAGACTACTGGAAGCACTAAGAGTGATTTGATTGAAGCCAGTTACCAAGCAGAAAGCAGCCAAACTGGCTTGACTGACATAAGCAATCAAGGAATGAGAGCAAGCTGAATGGAAAGACAGATTTATCCTTTTTCTTTTGGGTCCATTGTTTGCAAAGAAAGCATATATTCTATTGGGCTTCTCAGGTGGCACAAGTGGTAAAGAACACGCCTGCCAATGTAGGAGAGGTAAGAGACTCAGGTTCGATCCCTGGGTTGGGAAGGTCCCCTGGAGGAGGGCATGACAACCCACTCCAGTATTCTTGCCTGGAGAATCCCATGGACAGAGGAGCGTGGCAGGCTATGGTCCAGAGGGACAGAAAGAGTCGGACACGACTGAAGCAACTTAGCAGCACACACACATGTATTCTATCGGACTCTCAAGGTAAGAGATGAATGTGGCTGCAAACTTGAATTTAGCAACTCTGACAGGACACAGCTTTGTCTGTGAGACACATTGCTTTGTTTTAGCCTGTTGCCCAGGAATCATTTCTCAAGGGTGGATGAACTAAATTACTTAGTTCCGAGTCACTGAGGAGATCATCATGGACTTTTGAGTAGGTAGTAAAGGCTACTGCATTTTTTCTTGGAAATAACAAAATGAATGATTCACAGTTTGGTTTTTGGCTTTAATAATGCTTCTAGGTGCTCTCTCTTTGGAGATAAACTGATGTCTCCAAGACTGTAAATTTCTACCCAGGGTCCAGAAATTCCACTAGGAATATCTGGATGAAAACACCAGCATTTACTGCTCTTTCTGAAATTTTCCAGAGTTCTGTTTTGATAAATCTTTCATTATAGTCCAGGTCAGATGACTGTTAAACTAAAGCCATCTTCTGTTTAGTGCTTGGAAATTAAGATAGGAAAAAGAGTTGAGGTGCAGTGGAAAATGCAAGAACTTTGCAGAGTTGCCTAGAAACTCCTTGTAAACTTGAGCTAAAAGTATAGTTAGCAAATGGAAACTGAAATACTAAAGCAAGGCCACAACTAGCCTTTTTGAGTTGCTATTAAGGCAACAGTAGTTCAGTTACCATTGAGCAAGGCTGGAAATTTTGACCATTAGATATTTAGTACTGTGGAACTTTAAATTCTGGAAGAGACCTCAGAGATGCTCTAATCCATCATACAAGATTTAAGATGAGATGCTAAGGCTCAGAGAATATATAGCTTGCCCCAAATCATCCTGCTAGTTGAAGAAAGAGCCAAGACTAGAACTTGGGGCCCCTGATAGTTTGATTATACCACAGATTGTTGATTTACTATATACCAGGTTCTATTATAGATATTTTATTTTTATTATTTCATTTAATACTCATAAAGTCATATAAAAAGCTGCCATTCACTCATTTATTTCTGTCACCCATGTTTATTATATACCTACTATGTGTTAGCCACTGTCCTAGATGCAGGGGTTTCTATTCCTGTTCAATCACTAAGTCATGTCCAACTCTTTGGACACCATGGACTGCAGCATGCCAGGCTTCCATGTCCTTCACTATCTCTGGGAGTTTGCTCAAATTCATGTCCACTGAGTTGGTGATGCTATCTAACCATCTCATCCTCTGCCACACCTTTCTCCTTTTACCTTCAATCTTTCCCAGCATCAGGGTCTTTTCCAATGAGTCAGCTTTCACATTAGGTGGCCAAAGTACTGGAACTTCAGCTTCAGCATTAGTCCTTCCAAAGAATATTCAGGGTTGATTTCCTTTAGGATTGACTTGTTTTATCTCCTTACAGTCCTGGAGACTCTCAAGAGTCTTCTCCAGCACCATAGTTTGAACACATCAGTTCTTCTGTGCTCAGCCTTCTTTTTGGTCCAACTCTCACATCTGTACAGGACTACTGGAAAAACCATAGGTTTGACTATATGGACCTTTTTTGGCCAAGTGATGTCTCTGCTTTTTAATACACTAAATAATACAGTAAAGTGCCTTTAATTTCATGGCTGCAGTCACATCCACAGTGATTTTGGAGCCCAAGAAAATAATGTTTGTCACTGTTCCCATTTTTTTCTCCGTTTGCCATGAAGTGATAGGACTGGATGCCATGATCTGGGTTTTTTGAATGTTAAGTTTGAAGCCAGCTTTTTCACTCTCCTCTTTCACCTTCATCAAGAGACTTTCTGCTATTAAGGTGGTATCACCTGCATATCTGAGGTTATTGGTATTTCTCTCGGCAATCTTGGTTCCAGCTTGCAAGTCATTTAGCCTGGCATTTCACATGAGGTACTCTGCATATAAGTTAAATAAGCAGGGTGACAATATATAGCATTGATGTACTCCTTTCCCAATTTTGAACCAGTCAGGTGTTCCATGTCTGCTTCTAACTGTTGCTTCTTGACCTCCATACAGGTTTCTCAGGAGGCAGACAAGGTGGTCTGGTATTGCCGCGTCTTTAAGAATTTTCCACAGTTTATTGTGATCCACACACTCAAAGGCTTTAGTGTAGTCAATAAAGCAGAGGTTTTTCTGGAATTCTCTTGCTTTTTCTGTGATCCAGTGGATGTTAGCATTTTGATATCTGGTTCCTCTGCCTGTTCTAAACCCAGCTTGAACATCTGGAAGTTCTCGGTTCACGTATGGTTGAAGCCTGGCTCGAAGAACAGGTCCTGATGCTGTTGCTGCTACTAAGTCGCTTCAGTTGTGTCTGACTCTGTGTGACCCCACAGGCTCCTCCAGGAGATTTTCCAGGCAAGAGTACTGGAGTGGGGTGCCACTGAACACAGGGAGCAGTTCAGTACAAAAAAGGACCTTCTTGACGCTTACTCAAGGAAGTTACAAAGGACTAAGAAGAATAAATTACATAGATGTTTTAACACCTTAAGGAATAATAAGAATAGTAGCTAGCATTTGTTGACTATTTACCTTATGCTTCCTGTCCATGGGGTCACTAAGAGTCAGACACAACTGAGCGACTTCACTTTCACTTTTCACTTTCATGCATTGGAGAAGGCAATGGCAATCCACTCCAGTACTCTTGCCTGGAAAATCCCATGGATAGAGGAGCCTGGTGGGCTGCAGTCTATGGGGTCGCTAAGAGTCGGGCACGACTGAGCAACTTCACTTTCACTTTCATGCATTGGAAAAGGAAATGGCAACCCACTCCAGTATTCTTGCCTGGAGAATCCCAGGGATGGGGGAGCCTGGTGGGCTGCCGTCTATGGGGTCCCACAGAGTCGGACACGACTGAAGTGACTTAGCAGCAGCAGCAGCTCCCTGTGTTCAGTGGTGTCATAAGTAAACTCCAGTTTATATGACCAATTAAGCTCTAAAAGTAAATATCCACAAGCATTCTGAGATTATGGCGACAGAGTTATAGGCTCCCTCAGAGCTGTTGGGGAGACTTATGGTGCATCTTTGGCCAACAGGACATACTTGGGAGATTTGGCCAGATAAAAATAGGTTGATTGCTAGCACCCACATCCAAGATTGTGGAGGGTCCCAAATTAATTTCTCTGGGTTTGTAATTTAGAATGGAACATTGTAACTCCATTTTTAGAACTGCAATGGCCTTTGGAGATCATTGAACCCAACCCTCTTCTTTTATAGGTGAGTGGTCTGAGGTCCTGAAAAATGACATTTGCCCCATGTAGGATCACATCACTGGTGACATGCTGGTTAACATAGTTTGGGCTATGGTGGGGTCCCATGACAGAAGGAAGAAAACGCTGGTTAACATAGTTTGGGCTATGGTGGGGTCCCATGACAGAAGGAAGAAAATGTTTCTGGCCGAGAAAGGCACATCTTTCAAGTTACAGTGGAGGAATTTACCAGATTCTAAGTGGGACCTCTGCTGGGAGGATTCCCTGACCTAGTAGATTCCAGGCTGGGGGATCCATTCTGACAACCTAGTAAGGTATCAGCTCTGGAACCCCAACCTTTTCTCAGTATAATATATAATGTGCCTTACAGACCATAAGACAAAGGGCCACCTCATTTTCTGATGGCCAGCACTATGGCAGCAGCTTTCTGTAAGGTGTCAGGCTCTCAGCCTTGAACCCCTGACCCACCTTTCTGATTCAACAGTGGAGTCAGATTCCTCAAGTGCTCTGATCACTTTATGTCCATGCCACAGCTTAGGAGACTCCGACTATTTTTGGTGGGAAAACTGATATCCTCCAGCTGCTAGTGAGTCTTCCAAGACACATCTTGATTCATACAACCACCAAGATACAAAGCATTAAAAACAGGGAACTTGCTTTCATATTTTGTTTGGCATCAGAATACTAAGTTCATGCTAACTGCAGTCAGTATTGAGACCTATTTCATTTGATTTCCTGGGTAGGATGCTCTTTGGCTGTGAAGGGCAGCTTCTTGTTTATCTTTATCTCTGCTTGGCTTCAGATTAAGGCTTTGTGAATTAAAAAAGAACAAAAAAACTTTTATTTTCACCACCCATCTGTTTAATAATTATTTTCCCTTTTCTTTTTTTAACTTGCTTGTTATGCTAGCATTACTGTGTCTAAATGGAATGTCTATATCTGATTGCATTGTTCATTTTAGAACTTTTTTTCCTTGTTTGTTTAATTAGAATTTAGAGTATGCCAGAACTAGATCCCTTTCAATAATTCAAGAATCAAAATTACTTTCACAAATCCCAGTGGGTTAGCGATAGTGTCTGTGTTTATCTCTGAGACTCTTTAAGGAGGAAATCTTTCCCGGTTTCATTTCTTTCTTTGGGGGAAAAAAAGCACTGCATTTGTATTTAAATATGGCTTCTTCAGAATTTAGCTTTTCCCCATTGGTATTTCTATATTTTATTAAGCTGCACAGTGAACTATGGGTAAATTGTATTCTGAGAATGAAGTGCAATTGTTACATGTTACATGATTCTATCCTTCCAGATGGGCATGAAGGAGTGGATTAGGTAAAAAGGTTTTCAACCTTATGAGGAATGTTCTTCAGTAGTTTTTCTCGTTCAGTCCTATGAAGTCGGAGACTACAAAGTTTAGCTGTTTGTCTATATTATTTCCTGGCTGTCATCTAAGTAAACATTATCTTATAGTCCATGGTAGTAGATGCTTCTTTCTCTCAGCCACTCTCTTTTTCTCTCTTTCCCTCCTCCCCACAGCCTGTATATTCTGTGTATGCATATACACACCCGCATTGCTATAATATTTCAAAGACAATGCAGTTAGTGGATGATTGCCGCAGCAGCTGTAGCTTAAGGACAATTGGGGTTTAACAATTTCTGTGACTTGGACAGTCCCACTCTGATTAGGATGTCTCTTTCTACCCATTGTGTTTGGATAAACTCTTTGAAAAGCTGGTTTGAATTGGTTCATTTAAACATAATCTTTTTTTTTTTTTTTTACTTTACAGTATTGTATTGGTTTTGCCATACATCAACATGAATCCGCCACAAGTATACACGTGTTCCCCATCCTGAACCCCCCTCCCTCCTTCCTCCCCATACCATCCCTCTGGGTTGTCCCAGTGCACCAGCCCCAAGCATCCAGTATTATGCATCGAACCTGGACTGGCTATTCGTTTCATGAAAGTTGAAAGTTAAGTCACTCAGCCGTGTCTGACTCTTTGCGACCCCGTGGACTGTAGCCCACCAGGCTCCTCCATCCATGGGATTCTCCAGGCAAGAATACTGGAGTGGGTTGCCATTTCCTTCTAGGATCTTCCTGACCCAGGGATCGAACCCAGGTCTCCCACATTAGAGGCAGACGCTTTAACCTCTGAGCCACCAGGGAATTCATTTCATATATGATATAATACATGTTTCAATGCCATTCTCCCAAATCATCCCACCCTCTCCCTCTCCCACAGAGTCCAAAGTACTGTTCTATACATCTGTGTCTCTTTTGCTGTCTCTCATACAGGGTTATCGTTACCATCTTTCTAAATTCCATATATATGTGTTAGTATACTGTATTGGTGTTTTTCTTTCTGGCTTACTTCACTCTGTATAATCGGCTCAGTTTCATCCACCTCATTAGAACTGATTCAAATGTATTCTTTTTAATGGCTGAGTAATACTCTGTTGTGTATATGTACCACAGCTTTCTTATCCATTCATCTGCTGATGGACATCTAGGTTGCTTCCATGTCCTGGCTATCATAAACAGTGCTTCGATGAACACTGGGGTACACGTGTCTCTTTCAATTCTGGTTTCCTCGGTGTGTATGCCCAGCAGTGGGATTGCTGGGTCATAAGGCAATTCTATTTGCAATTTTTTAAGGAATCTCCATACTGTTCTCCATAGTGGCTGTACTAGTTTGCATTCCCACCAACAATGTAAAAGGGTTCCCTTTTCTCCACACCCTCTCCAGCATTTATTGCTTGCAGACTTCTGGATCGCAGCCATTCTGACTGGTGTGAAGTGGTACCTCATTGTGGTTTTGATTTGCATTTCTCTGATAATGAGTGATGTTGAGCATCTTTTCATGTGTTTGTTAGCCATCCGTATGTCTTCTTTGGAGAAATGTCTATTTAGGTCTTTGGCCCATTTTTTGATTGGGTCATTTATTTTTCTGGAATTGAGCTGCATAAGTTGCTTGTATATTTTTGAGATTAGTTGTTTGTCAGTTGCTTCATTTGCTATTATTTTCTCCCATTCAGAAGGCTGTCTTTTCACCTTGCTTATAGTTTCACTTAACTACGTTCTAAAACATGTCACCTTTCCATGCTTGAGTGCAGCCAGCCTGAGACTTCCCTGTGTTTTTGTTGCACAAGCTGGGAAAAACCGCGTTTCAGGCCTAGCACTGGCCAGAAGGAGCCTCGTTGATGTTAGGTGATGCTCCATTAATATCTGGTTTATCCAGTCATTTTCAAGTGTAGTATGTATGTATGTGTGTGTGTGTGTGTGTGTGTGTGTGTGTGTGCGTGTGCACCCAGTTGTGTCTGACTCTTTGCAGCCCCATGAACTGTAGCCTGCCAGGCTCCTTTGTCCATGGAATTTTCCAGTCAAGGATACTGGAGCAGATTGCCATTTTCTTCTCCAAGGAATCTTCCAGATCCAGTGATTAAACCCACATCTCTGGCATCTCCTGCATTGGCAAGCAGGTTCTTTACCAGCTGAACCATTATTCAGCCCAAGTATAGTACAAGTAGTTCTAATTCTATTACCCATTTTCTACATGTGTTTACATTTTGGATTGTCGGCTTTGTCTCTTTCTCTTCCCGTTTTCCGTACGTGTGTGTGTGTGTGTGTGTGTGTGTGTGTGTGTGTCTGTATTTTTCTCTGAACTGTTTGACAGTAACTGGGAAACATCACACCCCATTACCCTTAAATACTTGAGTGTGTATTTTCTAAGATTAAACACAGTCTCTTTCGTAATCACATTACAAAAGTAGGAAATTTAACATTAATATAGGACTACTATCTAATCCACGATTGCAGCCATGAAATTAAAAGACGCTTACTCCTTGGAAGAAAAGTTATGACCAACCTAGACAGCATGTTTAAAAGCAGAGACATTACTTTGCCAACAAAGATCCATCTAGTCAAGGCTATGGTTTTTCCAGTAGTCATGCATGGATGTGAGAGTTAGATGGTGAAGAAAGCTGAGCACTGAAGAACTGATGCTTTTGAACTGTGGTGTTGGAGAAGTCTCTTGAGAGTCCCTTGGACTGCAAGGAGATCCAACTAGTCCATCCTAAAGGACATCAGTCTTGAGTGTTCATTGGAAGGACTGATGCTAAAGCTGAAATTCCAATACTTTGGCCACCTCATGTGAAGAGGTGACTCATTGGAAAAGACCCTAAAGCTGGGAAGGATTGGGGGCAGGAGGAGAAGGGGATGACAGAGGATGCGATGGCTGGATGGCATCACCAACTCGGTGAACATGGGTTTGAGTGGACTCTGGGAGTTGGTGATGGACAGGGTGGCCTGGCGTGCTGCAGTTCATGGGGTCGCAAGGAGTCAGATATGACTGAGCGATTGAACTGAACTGAACTATCTAATCCACTGTCTAGGTATAAATTTTGTCAATTTTCTCAACATCTTCTCTAATTATTTTAAAAATCAATTGTGTTTTAAAACATAGACTTTTGATTTTGCTACCTCTGTATTTGACCATTTCTCTCTCATTACCATATTTAATTAAATTGAAACTACAATAAGACTTGTTTGATTTCTAAAGCATAGCTTTACCTTTTACTAGAAATTTTTATAAGTATGTGAGTCCAAGTTTCTTAAGGGCAGAGCCTATTGTGTTATTAAACTTTATATCACCTAGACCCTTAACTCACTGCCTGTATTTGCTAAATGAACAAATGGATAAAAGCCCAATTTTAGATACCAGATGTCTCAGCTTTCTAATGATTGATCACTGTGATATTTCTTTCATGAAGGTAACTTCTCATGCTTCAGTTTACCTCTTGTTCTGTGTGGCCTCTGATGTAGCCCCAATAAGTCTAAACTTTTTGTGAGGCTGTATGTACTCAATTTGCCTTCTCTACAAAAGGGAATAGGTTGGGGATCCATGTAAAGCATTTCCCTAATATTTCCCCAAATCCACATCTTCTTTCCCATTAAAAACATGAAAGTAGGTCCGGGGATTGTATTGGTCCATCTCTAAATTCCCATTTAGCTAACTATAAGAGGCGTCTGTGGACACCTTTTCTTTAAAGTTTTTCTTCTCTCTCACAACACTTATTGTTCCTGCCATTTAGCCACTTGACAAAAGACAGCGGTGATTTGAAAGAGACAGAGGGAGCTGCAGTGTGGATGAAAGATCTCTGGGCTCAGAGTCGCAGGATCTCAGCCATGTCCTGGCTCCTGCATTGGCTGTTTGTGTGACTTTGGAACATGGGTCTAAGCTTCATTTTACTGATAAAGAACTGAGGCTCAGAGGGGATCAAGAACTTGGATGAAGCTGTAGACAGACTGTTTCAGAGACAGGACTTCTTGTCCTAGCTTTGCCACTTACTGGGGCAAGGGTTAATCTTTCTGGAATAATCATTTATGAAAACGTTAATTGTTACTCTAGAACCATGCCTAGCATGAGTTGAGGCTCACTATTTAGAGTTATGGTGATGATGATGAGTCTAATTTCTATATTATCTGTAGTACGACTTCTAGTCTATGTATACCACCGGAAGTGGTGAAGGCAGGCTTCATTTCTGGTGCTATCACTATTGATTGTTAGTGCAGAACAATGTAGCCATTCCTGAGCCTGAAGGAGGAGGAGAATTGCTGCCCCCCTAAGTGAGATTGTCTTCTCTGATGAGAGTGTGAGAGCAAGACAGTGACACACACACACAGAGTGAGAATGAATGAAGGAAAAGGGGAAGTGGGAGGGATGGGTTGAGAAGGAAAAGAGAAACAGAGGGCAGGGAATTCCCTGGTGGTCCAGTGGTTAGGGCTTGATGCTTTCTTTGCTGGGGCCTGGGCTTGATCCCTGGTGAGGGAACTAAGATCCCACAACTTGTGCGACGTGGCCAAAGTGAAAAAGAAAGAAAGAAAAGCAAAGGGCAGACAAGCCAAAAGAAGTCAGGAAAAGCAAGGAGGCTGTCAGGGGTGGGGATATTTCTGTGTGGCATGACCCATCTGGGCAAGTGAGAACGGGATCGCTCACCTAGGAATTTTCTAAGTAGAAACTGTTCTATCCTGAACAGAATGTTGCATGATTACATTCACTTTAGGAATAATTTATTGGACACCTGTGAAGGCCAAGTCATCTTTCTAATTTTTGCAAACTGTAAATGAATAAGAGAGAGTTCCACTGCTATGTACCTAGGTAGGTGCCAGGGGCTCCTTCTGCCACAGACGCCACCATGCTCTATAATTTACTTCAAACAAAGTTTTCTCACATGGGTTGCTTATTCTATGTCTGGCATCTTGGCTAGGCTGTGAGCCCCATGAGGGCTAGAGTATGTGCCTGTCTTTCTTAATATGTGTCTACAGAGTTGCAATGTAATTCTGACATTAAGTACCTGGGGCTACATCAAATTTCACAGGTGAAGGGCTCTGTCTTCCTCAAGAATTCCCTCACTTTAGACACTCGCCATAAGCTCTGTGGTTCCCCGGCCACCTGCACTTTTGACCAACTGGCTGAGAATTCTGGGCTTTGCCCCATGCCCTGAGGTTCAGTAATAAGCTTGAATGACTCAGAGGTCTTAGGAAAGCTCCACATTTATGATCATGGCTTTATTATAAAAGACACAGAGCAGGACCAGCTCAGTGCAGAAATGCATCAAGTAAGGTCTGGGAAGGTCCCCCAAACAAAGCTGTCTCATCCTCAAGATGCATCACCTTCTTGGCACATCAGTGTGCATCACCAACCAGGAAACTCAGCCAAGCTTTTGTGTCCAGAGTTTTTACTGGACATCAGTATGCAAGACGATTGAGTAAATTGTTGGTCATGTGATTAAACTCTTTTTCCGACTTCCTTTTCCTCCCTAGAGGTCAGATGAATATTGTGTGGCTCAAAGGCCCAACCCTCCAATCACATAGTTGGTTTTCCAGCCCTGGCCTATCCCATCCTGAAACCACCCAGGGGCCCACCATGAGCCACCTCATCAGCAGAAACTCAGGCGTGGTCTGAGAAACCATCAAGAGTGGCATAATCAAAGTTTCAGGTGAGCATGAGAGTTGATTATGTGAATCCAAGTCTCAAACAAAAGCTAAGTTTGAAATGATACAAATGAAACCCTGCCTTAATCTAGATGAGTAAGCGCAAGTATCTTAAGCGCAGATGGACACAAGGGTCTCGGGTTGTGACGTATAATACTGAACTGAAAGCTGCAGTTAATTTTCTCCATCTGGTCAGTTTGGGGAGCCCATTCTTCTTTCTTTTCCTTTATAAACCACTTTGTTGAGAGCTGATAGACATACAAAAAGCTGTGCATTTTTAATGTATTCATAATTTAGAGTAGATAATTTTCCAACATATATTTAGTGAGTGAGGACATGAATCAGTTTCCTATTAATACGAGCCATTTACCCCTTCCTTTATGTTTGAGTCCATATGTCAACTGACACTTCTCCCTTCCTCTGGTCTCCAAAATTCTACCTCCACAACTTGTAGCAGCCTGGAAGCAATGTAGGGTGGACAGAAAAGGCAGAACAGGTTGGTGTTGGAGACTAGAGGAGTCTGGACCTGATTCCTGGACCTGACTCCATTATGTACTGTTATGTGACCTTGGACAAGCCACTCAACCCCTCTGTACCTCAGTTTCTTCATTAGTAAAGTGAGGATAATAATAGTATCTATCTGATATGTTTGTTATGTGAATCAAACAAGCTTATATAGACAGATCACAACACTGCTTTGGCACGTAGTGTACGTGATGTAGTGTTACCTGGTGTCATTGGTACTCACCATTTCAAAGAGGAGCAGGAGGGACAAATTTAAATCCTTCGATTTGAAATTGCTTGGCTGTTTGCTCAAGCCTTGGTTCTCCACCTTGCAGCTGCTGAGTTACCTCTCCATTTTCCCCTCCCACATACAGCCTTCCCCTTCCCTGCCTTCCCTTCTCAGATCTCCCTTCCCCAGGCCTCTCAGTCTTTTGCTCCAAGCTTATAGACCCCCAGTCTCTGCCATGTCCTGTCTTGTCGAACTCCAAGGCTTTTTACAGAGAATGGAGACATTGCCTGAAATAATTTGCATTCTTTCATGTACCCTTTACGGACTGGATATGCAGCTGACCTGCCCCCTTAATATGGCTCTGTGCATGGAAGAGAAAAGGGAACATAAGGAGACAGACAGCCAAGAGCCAGTGGAGTTACATTATGCAACACTTGAGTTGACAGTGCTTAATCCCTACTTTCCACGGCAGTAGGGAGCCACGGAAAGGTTTTGACCAGAAGTGCAGGTAAAAGGCAAGTATTTCACAAACGGTCTTCTAGGTGTGATTATTCCAAAACCCTCTGCATCCTAACAAAAGGTAAGCCAACCACAAGGCTGGAAGACAAAGAGGCTGTGCCCTCTCAAATCCACACGGTCATTTCATAAAAAGCACCACAACCGGAGTTACCCTCCTTCCATCTCATCGAAGGCAGTGTGCATCTTTCATGCAAAAGGCTCTGGACCAGGCCTGTTTCTCCACATGAATGGTTCCTTGAAATGGTTTTTATTGTAGGAACTCCTTGAGGCCTCTGATCCTTCATTTCAGAACAGCAAGATGTCTTCATCTCTTGAAGAGGGCAGAGTGTTAACTGCCCTGACATCTTTATTTTACAATCCACTTAGCACAAAGCAGATTTTTACCCTATTCTTTCCAAACTGGAGACAAGAGAGATCCTGACAGAGGTGGCTGGATTAAGGCCGGGCTCCTAATAGCCGCCAGTGGACCCTCAGTGGTTTTTGATGAAAACTTCAGAGGGTCTGCGGCAACCTTGCACTTCCTCTAATGTTCTTCAAGTCGGGGCAAGAGCCCAGCAGTCAGATAGGCCCACGTGCCCATCAGCAGAGGCTGTTCCTGCCCGGGGACGGACGAAGTGGGGGAGAGAGGGGCAGCTGTGGCCCCACGTCTCCCTCAGGTTGGAGGAGACGCTGCGGCTCTTTCAAACGTGAAGACGTGATTGTCCTGACAGCTCTTCTCCCCTTAGTGAGAAGTCGGTGTCCTGGGCCAGCAGCAGAAGGCTTCCTGGGAGAAATCCAGGCTCCTTAGAGAGATCTGGCATGTGCAGTCACCCAAGTCACCCCACAGAAACCGCGGGGATGGAGGAGAGAAGGAAGACAGAAGGGAAGTTGGGAAAGACCAGGTGTGATTTCTAAAGAGAAGAGTCTCGCTGCTGTCTGCTGACAGCCGGCTCTGTCAGACGCATCTGCCCAGCGGTGGGTGGAGCCTGCGTGGGGAGCTTGACACGGTGGAGATCTCTTTGCTCCCCGGGGAAGACTTGGCCCCAGCAAACCTCTCCCGGCCATCCACGCTGAACTCTCTCGCATCATCGCAGCACGCATGCCCAGTGTGTCCCCGCCTTCCTGTCTGCCTCCCCGCAGCCTGTGAGGTCCCACGCTCTACCTGCAGCCTCTATGTGCTTCTGGAGCTCGTGAGAAGCCCCCGTCAGGAACCCACTGATAACACGTGGGCTCTGCAACTGTGCTCAGAGATGGGCCGCGGGAGGTGGCCCCGGGGAGTGGATGTTTGGAACGTTTCCCCTGGAATGAGGGCCGCAGCGTGTCTAATCGGTGCCGCCTGCACGGCCTCGCCTGGGGCCTGTGGCCGGGAGACCAGCGGGCCAGAGGAGGTGTGGTCCTGCCAGCACCGGCCTTGTGGAAGATGAGGTCAGGGAGCGAGAGAGACATTAGAGGAGAAGGAGGTACCTGAGCTTGGCAAAGAGAGGCAGTGGGTCAGCCTGATCGACTTTCAGTTGTTTCAGTGTGAGGTGAGCCTATGAAGACGTGAGCTGTGCAGTGGTTTCCCTGAGTCTGGAAGAACTGACATTTGCATTCTTTGCACGGACAACACCTGACTCACTCAGTTGCCTGAGGAATAGAGGACGGTGAGGGGCAGCTGCCTGACTTTCTCCCAGATCCGTGCAGCGACCGGTTCTTGCTTGTCTCCTGCCCAGATCTTCCAGAGACGCTAAAAAGTGCTTGGATCCCACACTGCCTTCTGAATAACTTGCTCCTTCTTTTTTGCTGAAATGACCAAAAAATTCTTGGTAGCTGGAATAGACCCGAGGCCTTTAACAATACATAATTATCCTTCTCTCTCTCTTAGTCAAGCTTGGCTCTGGTGCCCTGACTTTGGAAGAAGCAGGAGCCCAGCATGGAGGGGACTGACTGCTTGGTTCCTGCCAGCAGATACCTGAGGGACCATCAAAAGCCAACCAATGGCTCCCAGCAGTCACCAGGCCTCCCTATAGCTTGAGGATTAGAACAAATATCCATTGAGGCATCTTAGCACTGGAAGAAACCAAGGAAGCTAAAGTTGGGGTGGGGGGTTTGTTAGTGACTTTTGAAGAGCATTTATTTGTTCAAGAAACATGTGTTGAGTACTAGGCACTGGCAGGGATGTTCAGATATGATACCCATAGAGTATTTTGGAGACAGCAGTTCCAGCATGTTCTGGTCATGCTCAGTGGCTGGCAAAGGAGTCTTTTCAACAAGATGCCTCTATTGAGAGCTGGAAGCATCATTGAAGCCCCAGCCAAGGGAAGTGGGAGTTTGGGGTCTGCACTGTCTTATTCCTTGAGTGCAGCCTCCCTCCCTGTGCCACCTGCCACACATCCACAGAGCTGCCCACCTGCAAATCCTTGCATACTTGTCTGCTCCTTCTGTGCTTTGGCCCAACATTGCTGAGGACGCTCCAGTCACCTCTGTCAACAGTCTGCCTAGAAACCTCCTTGCTCGAGACTGACTTTGTTAGGTATTTTTTCTATCTTCCAAGCTACTTTGCTAGTGTTCAGTCACTTAGTTTTGTCCAGCTTTCTGTGAAGCTATAGTCTGTAGCCCACCAGGCTCCTCTGCCCATGGGATTTTCCAGGCAAGAATACTGGAGCGGGTAGACATTCGCTTTGCCAGGGCTTCTTTCTGGATCAGGAATTGAATCTGTGTCTCCTCCATTGGCAGATGGCTTCTTTATGACTGAACCACCAGGGAAACCCCATCCAAGTTACTTTAGGTAACAATTAAACCAGTGTTTTTGCCTTTATAGAACATTGGGCACCATTTTCCCAGCTCCTACAATATTTTCCTTATTAATTTTTAGCTCTCAAAATATATATGTTGCAATATATAAAATACATGTATTTCAATGTATTATATATATATTAGATATATAATATATATGTGTGTGTGTGTATATATATATATATATATCTCACCACCTGTGACCTGTCCCCAGAGCGAATACCACATACTTTAGTTTATCGCACATCTGTTTGCATGGACCTATTATGGTCTCAGCCAACTGTGTTGAGGAAGAGATCACCACAGAGTGTTGGTGGCGTATTACAGCAATAAGCAGTGTCTCTACTCCTGTGACTGCAGGTCAGCTGGCTTGACTGGCCTGGGATCCAGGCCGAGTGCTTAGATCTGCTCTGTTCCATTCCATGCCTCTCATTCTTCTTGGACCAGCAGGCTCCTGGGGACGTAGCCTCTCATGGCCACCACCAAACTAGGGACAAGCAGAAGCACAGAGCGGTGTGGGCTCGGCTCAGAACTCGGTCACAGTCACCTCTGCCCACCCTCCATTGGCCAGCACAAGATCAGTGAGGCGGAGATCCAAGCTGTCTTTCTAGCAGAAGCAACTGCACAATCATGGGGCAGAGGGAGGAAGGAAGACTCGAGGAGATAAATCTGCTCTGGCTATCCTGCTGTGTAGGAGGGATGTCTGGGTATCTGACTGCCTCTTGAGAAGACTTTCAGTTAATCCTCTTGCTTTTAGCCCCGGCAGCATCTCCTTCCAGAAACCCCTGGTTCGGCCAATTCCTGAGCCGTGTGCAGGTTACATTATGGAAATCTGGCTGCTGCTTCCCTTTCCCACCACCTCCTTAGGAGTCATATTTTCAGATATGTTAAGTCAGCTACCACTTGCCCATCTGCTTTCCAGCTTCCAAAATTTCATTGCTTTTGTCTCTTTTTGAGTTTTCTTTGTCTTTGTGGGTTTATGCCTGTAATAAAATCCTTTTACTGTCATTTTCATGGGGTTTGGGGAGAAAGTAAGGCTAAATGCGTGTTTTCAATCCACCACCATTCCCATCTGGCTCCTTCTTGACACCTTAATGATCAGCCTTCCTTCCTCTTCAGCTCCTCTGGCTTTAATTACGTGCAGCTCAGAGCCCCTTGTTTCCCAGAGACAGCCAAGCAGAGGAACTTTGATGGAGTGTCTGATGGGATGATGACTCACTTCTCAGTCTGGCTGGTTGTTAGAACACAATGTTAGCCGTGGAGTAACCCTTTCTGACTCAATGTTGTGTCCGTAAACACAGATATATTTCAAGAAATCATCTAACTCTTCAGAGTCCTTAAATATATAGCAGCCCTATTTTTGGTCTGAACCTGAGGTACAGATGGACCTGTTTGCAGGACAGGAATAAGGATGAAGATGTTGAGAGTGGATATGTGGACACAATGGGTTAAGGCGGGGTAGGATGAACTGGGAGATTGGGATTAGCATACATATGCTGCATATGTGCGTGTATACATTCCCATGTGTAAAATAGATAGCTAGTGGGAAGCTGCCATACAGTGCAGGGAGCTCAGCTTGGTGCCCTGTGTTGACCCAGAGGGCTGGGATGTGGGCATAGGAGGGAAGGAGGTCCAGGAGGGAGGGGATATATGTATACATGTAGCTAATTCACTTCCTTGTATAGCAGAAGCCAACACAACATCATAAAGCAACTGTGTGTGTCTGCATGTGTGTGTTAGTCGCTCAGTCATGTCTGATTCTTTGTAACCCCATGAACTGTAGCCTACCAGGCTCCTCTGTCCATGGAATTCTCCAGGCAGGAATACTGGAGTGGGTAGCCATTCCCTTCTCCAAGGGATCTTCCTGACCCAGAGATTGAACCCAGGTCTCCTGTATCGTTGAAGAATCAATGCTTTTGAACTGTGGTGTTGGAGAAGACTCTTGAGAGTCCCTTGGACTGCCAGGAGATCCAACCAGTCCATCCTAAAGGAAATCAGTCCTGAATGTTCATTGGAAGGACTGATGTTGAAGCTGAAACTCCAATACTTTGGCCACCTGATGCGAAGAGCTGACCATTTGAAAAGACTGGTCATTTGAAAAGACCTTGATGCTGGGAAAGATTGAAGGTGAGAGGAGAAGGGGACGACAGAGGATGAGATGGTTGGATGGCATCACTAACTCAGTGGACATGAATCTGAGTCAACTCTGGGAGTTGGTGATGGACAGGGAGGCCTGGTGTGCTGCAGTCCATGAGGTCACAAAGAGTGGGATACGACTGAATGACTGAACTGAACTGAACTCCTGCATTGCAGGCAGATTCTTTACCATCTTAGCCACCAAAAGCAACTATATCCCAATTTAAAAAAGAAATAATTCAATTGAACATGCGCATACACATATACACACAATATGCATGTATAACACATAGTAGGAAGCTGGGTTTTCTTATACTAAGTTAAAATGCAAAAGAGTACAAAATACAACTACCTGGTCTATCTTTATTGCTTTCATTCTTTTCCTATCTGTTCCTGGGAAATAGTAGGGGTGGGAAAGATACTCTATAACTCATGGTTTGATTAACTGTTTCATGTTTTCCAAATGTTGGTTTACCATTAGCACTTCCCAGCAGATGGATTGGAGGACTGAGGACAAGGGTGCGCTGACAGTAACAACATTTGCCCACAACCTCTCTAACAGCTCTGGGTGTGTACATTCAGAGTTGCAGAAAAAGTTATCGCAGGTGAAAATCATTTCAAAACTGAATGGAAATATTTTGGAGTACTGTCCGGATATGGTCTACAAATGCATTTCCAAGCAGGGGAGGAAGAAAGAAAAATGATCTGTAACAATTAGCAAACCCTGAATCAGAAAACTGGAGTTCAACTCCTGATCCC
Source organism: Redunca redunca (assembly GCA_006410935.1). Taxonomy (NCBI): domain Eukaryota; kingdom Metazoa; phylum Chordata; class Mammalia; order Artiodactyla; family Bovidae; genus Redunca; species Redunca redunca. The sequence continues at coordinate 311,308 of SJYQ01004601.1, forward strand.
ACTTCTTACAGTCTGTATGTGCATGCATGCTAAGTTGCTACAGTCTTGTCTGACTCTGTGTGACCCTATGTCAGGCTCCTCTGTCCATGAGATTCTCCAGGCAAGAATACTGGAGTGGGTTGTCCTGCTCTCCTCCAGGGCATCTTCCCCATCCAGGGATCAAACCCGAGTCTCTTCTCTCTCCTACGCTGGCAGGTGGGTTCTTTACAACTAACGTCACCTAGGAAGCCCTACATTCATTATAACCTTGGATAACTTTCTGGATCTCTTCAATGAGAAAACAAGTCTCCTTGCCCTTGGAATTGTTGGAATAATGACAGGAGACAACTAAAGCTCTTTGCTAAATAAAGGTTCTATTCAATACAAGTTTTATTTGGGGATCAGTTCAGTTCAGTCGCTCAGTCGTGTCCGACTCTTTGGGACCCCATGAATTGCAGCACGCCAGGCCTCCCTGTCCATCACCAACTCCGGGAGTTCACGCAAACTCATGTCCATCGAGTCGGTGACGCCATCCAGCTATCTCATCCTCTGTCGTCCCCTTCTCCTCCTGCCCCCAATCCCTCCCAGCATCAGTCTTTTCCAATGAGTCAACTCTTCGCATGAGGTGGCCAAAGTACTGGAGTTTCAGCTTTAGCATCAGTCCTTCCAAAGAACACCCAGGACTGATCTCCTTTAAAACGGACTAGTTGGATCTCCTTGCAGTCCAAGGGACTCTCAAGAAATCTTCTCCAGCACCACAGTTCAAAAGCATCAATTCTTCGGTGCTCAGCTTTCTTCACAGTCCAACTCTCACATCCATACATGACCACTGGAAAAACCATAGCCTTGACTAGATGGACCTTAGTTGGCAAAGTAATGTCTCTGCTTTTTAATATGCTATCTAGGTTAGGCAAAGTTATGAATATAAGTAGTTTACACAGAGTGGATGGGTAATAATAAATCTATTTCTATGTAGCTTTCATTACTTGGAACACATTAGTCCTGAAAAGCTGGATGAACTCTGCAAATGTTCACTATAAGGTACACTTGATGAAAATTAATACTTGATGGGTACTTGGTAAATACCAGGCTTTTCTCTAAGCACTTTACATATAGGCCATCTAATCCTCAGAACAGCTCTACGATGTCTACTCTATACATGTTATTATCACCAACTTAAAATAGGAGAAATTGAGGCCCAGAGAAGCTAAGCAAGTTGCTTCAGATCATGTTGTTTGCTGGGGGAGCCAGGACCTACCCATGGACAGCTTGGTTCCATGGTCTGCAGTGTAAGAGCAGCCCTACACTTGGGGTGGGGGTGGAATGGCCTCAGCCACACTGCCCATTCTCTCTAGCCTTTCCTTTTCGGGGCCTTCTTCCTCTCTGGTGGCCCACGAAATGTTCTTCAGACTTCTCTCTCAGGCTCTATAGTCATCTCACTCATTACTCTCTCCCTGAACAATCGCTATGTACCCATGGCCTTAATTTCCATCTGTATGTTAAAGACTTCCATTTCTGTGTCAGATTAGATCTCTCTCTTGGCACCCAGAAAGGTTTATTCAACTGCTTACAAAGTGTCTTCCGTTGGATACCTTGAAATGACCACCAAACCTCTATACCAAAAGTTTTACCAATGATTTTTCCTTCTTATCCACTAAGCCTGTTTCTTCTCAGTCTGGCAGGTCTGTTCATCAGGGTGGGCAGTCACCCTAAGCAAGCCGTGAGATGATGAGGAGAGGCATGGCATTATCCTTGAGTTTCCTCATTCACCCTCCATATCCATCTAGACCATCACAAGGTCCTGCCAACTCAGCCACCTGGGTAGGGCGTCCATGTGTGTGACTTCTTGGATTGGGCCAATACCTTCATTGAGGTCAGCATCATCTTTCATCTAGATTATTTTGTAACATCCTCTCTAAATATTCTCCCTGCTTTAGGTCTTCAATCCTCTAGTCCTTATCTACATCAGTAGTCCTCACGGTCTTTCTAAAACACATATTGTCCTCCTTAGAACTCTTTAAGGGATTCCTGGTGATCTTAAGATAAAGGCCAGCATCCTAAACTTGGTTTCCAAGGCTGGTCATTCCTATGATTCCAGTGCCAGTCCCCACCTCTCTTTTTCTTGTGTCCTTTCCTACAGCTGAACAGCCTTCAGCATCTCTACACCCCTCTTGCTCACCACAGTGCCTTTGCACATGAAGTATCTTCTGCCTAGGTCAGTCTCAATCCCTTACCCACTATACTTTTCTGCCCAGCTCCTATTCATCTTTTGGGTACTAACTTAAAGTAAGAACATTCTCTGGGAAGCCTTCCTTAACTTTTCTAATCTATGTTAAATGCCTTCTGAGGATCCTGTGTAACACTGTGATTTATTGCAATTCCTTGTTTATTTGTCTGTCTCTCTGGCTACACCAGAAATCCCTTAAGTGCAAGGGTTGTGTAGGTCTAGCTCATAAACTGTATCCCCTGAGATTAGTATAGTGACTGGCACACAATAGGAACTCAGTAATTATTCATTAAATATTAGCAAATATTATATAAAACATCAAAGATTTTAAATTACTCCATTCCCTGAATAGGACTCCTCCCCACGAGTTTAAGGCTCCTTTGTCCCTAATGGACCACCATGTAAGAAGGCAGGCTGAAGACGTATCTTTGCTCCTGGTTGTTCAAGACATGGAGGAATTAATGAAAGTAAGACTTTCCTTCTCTTTCTTTTTTTTTTCCTAGAAATTCTATTGCCTTTTTAACTCAAATTACTTCCCCCGCCACCCCCCAGGGGAAGCTGTGAGAAGATGAGGAGAAAATAGTGGGTGGGGTAGGAGGGGTTCTGGAGAGTGTTTCTAAATGCTTTGTGCCCTCAGAGAAAGGAGAATGAACTTTTCCCCAAACTGAATAAAGGAACTTTGAATAAACTGAATAAACCAGGCTTTGCCCTGGTTCACACTTCTTCAGTTACAATTCCTTTCCTCCTCAGAGACAGGTTCTCTGGAGACCGGAAGCTTTGAAAGCAGGAATTGGGGACTAACCGTGACCATCGTAAAACCTGTCCTAAAACAAAACAGAACAGAACAAAAACCTGTCTTCCACGGAGCATAGTTATCAAGCCCCCGGATCATCTGTTTTCAGCAACAGAAGACGCGCTGACGGGGCTGAGGTGGCTTTGTAGAATCAGTCCAGGCGTTTTTACCTAAGCATGCTATCTCACACTCCTCTCCATATTCCCTGTGGCTAGGTTTCCTGTTTATCAATCTCTTCATCCATAAGATGGCAAATTTCGCCAGTAGCAATGTCAGTCATTAAAGAGAGTCCATGTTCTAAATGAGATCCCCTGTTAGTCTCTTAGCTCCTTCCAGTTTTCCTCGGAATCACTACTCAGGGTTAGTAATTCTCCACTTATCTGCATGGTTGTCTGCTGGCTGTCTGCGCCCTTCCGTACTTCAGCCCCTATCCACCCCCCAATCATCGTGAGGTTCACGGGGGCAAAGACTGTTTGTCACCTGGGTCCCCCAGCCCAGCATGCTGCCTAGCACACACTAGGGCTCAGCGAGAGGGCGAGTGATATTGCTCAGTTATGCCTGACTCCTCGCAACCCCATGGACTGTAGCCTGCTGGGCTGCTCTGTCCATAGAATTCTCCAGGCAAGATTCCTGGAGTGGGCTGCCATTTCAGTGAATGCTTGTGTAAAACCTCACTGGTTGAGTGACCACCGTAAGAGGAGAGGCCTGTGGGCAGCTCCTTGACTTCCCCCTAGGAACTCGAGGCTCAGCAGGGGAACCGGCTCTGCTTTCTCAGGTGAAGAGGTTTCTTGCAATAGAGGAGTGGGCAGAGGATGAAGAGCTCTGAGCAGAACTCGTGGAAAGCGGGAACCTCGCCCAAGAGTCCCACGGTCATTTCACTTGTTTGCAGTTCTGGTGTCCTGTGTTGTATGTTCTCTCACACCTCAGCCCCAGCTGAAAGAAGAGGCTCCGAGGCTTGGATTTGAAAGAATTTCTGAAAAGGACTGTTTATAGAGGTGTGCGCAGGAGCAGGGGGACCAAAAGTTACTGGAGCTTCTGAGGACCAGTGACAGTGGGAGGCTGTTACCATTCTTGGCCTGGAGATAAAAGCTGGAGCTGGTGAGGCCCGGGGTATGGCTGTGGCCGGAGGCACGCTTGTAAAGAAGAAGGCTGAGGTCACTATCCGGAGACAATGTGAGACGGGAAGGGAAGAAGATGAGATGTCCAAGCTCTCCTCCTCCCCGTTCAGTCCTGCAGGGTCTCCACTGGGCACAGCCCCATGGAGAGCCAGGAAGCAAGGGACCTGTGGAGCCAGCCTTCTGCAGCTCGGAAGGCAGGGGATGGACTGGGAACAGAAGAAAAGCTAGTGCACACGCTATTTTTGGTGAGCGATTCCCTTTAAATAGAGAGTGGTTGTTTATAATGACTTTCTTCTGCGCGCCCTCGCGCTAGTCCATTGCACGCCCAGCGCCTCTTGACTTCCGTCTGTGGCATCCGCCCCTCTGCCCCTCCGCTGCCTCCTCTTCTGTTGTGTGTCTTGCGCTTAAACTCCTCCAGAGAACACCTAATGGTGTTACCCTCTAATATTGGACAGGGCACTCACAGCGCAGCCTGTGAAGGCTGTCCTTGGGTCACACACATGCCTCTGGTTCAGTTAGCTGCAAAGCAGGAGGGCCTGTGATGAAGAAGCTCTCAAAACTGGTTATGGGATGCAATCCCTCAGAAGAAACAGTCTGAGTGGAACCCAGCTTGCACATCCAGTACTTTGTCACCCCTGAGATGACCATCCTCACTTGCCTGTGTGTGTATATGTTAGCTGCTCAGTCATGACTGACTCTGCAACCCGTGGACTGTAGCCCGCCAGGTTCCTCTGTCTATAGAATTTCCCAGGCAAGAATCCTGGAGTGGGTTGCCGTTCCCTTCTCCAAGGAATCTTCTGACCCAGGGATCAAATCCAGGTCTCCTGCATTGCAGGCAGAGTCTTTACCATCTGAGCCACCAGGGAAGCCCCCATCATCACTTGTGAAGGCTAATAATATCAGTGCTGGGTTGCTGGGTGGGACCAGCTCATGCTCACTGTTAGAGTCTGTGAACAGGCAGCCAGTTGCCTGTGTCAGCTGGGTCCATCCCATGTGCCTCATCCCCTCTTGGTGACAAAGCTTCAGCTCCCTCCCCAGCTCTGGGATTGTCCTGCCCCAGATGTTGTGCTCAGAGTCCAGTTCTTGTTCTGCTTCTAATCAGAATAACCATATTCATCTGTCTTCATAAAAAGTAAATGACTCTGTCAGTGAGGTTCCTGATAAAAGAAACAGGGCATGATGCCTTTTAGTCATAATCAGCTCTGCAAAACCTCCTGCAAATAGGAAATGAGTGTTTTCTGGCATTTTGGATTATGTTGAAAGTCACGTTTATGAAAAATGACAGCAACTGTTTGTTGGTAAAGTTCCAGGAGGGCAGCCTTGATTGGTGGCCAGGACGCTGTTCTCTTTGAATGCTCGTGTCTCCCCAGTGTGGATTGTCTTCTGAGCTACCCTGTTGAAGAAGAGAAACAGTTGGGCACCCTGGTTCCTCATTGAGCCATTCCGGCCCATCTGTCGATGTCAGGAATCTCCATGCTGCTTGCTTCTCTGCACACACTCTTTCCCATCCCTGAGAACACCCCTGCCCTTGACCTCCATTTAGTAAAAATCTCGCCTTTCAAGTTTCTGCTCCAGTGCCTCTCAGGGTGGGATAGTAGTGCCCATGAGGGGAGGCTCTGCAGTCAGAACACTTGCAGTTTGTCTCTAGTCAGTCTCATCAGGGCCCTGATTTCTTCTTTCACAAACATAGGGTGGTATATGGGCGAGGCTGCATATTACAGTCGGAGAAGGCAATGGCACCCCACTCCAGTACTCTTGCCTGGAAAATTCCATGGATGGAGGAGCCTGGTAGGCTGTGGTCCATGGGGTCTCTATAAGAGTTGGACATGACTGAGCAACTTCACTTTCACTTTTCACTTTCATGCATTGGAGAAGGAAATGGTAACCTACTCCAGTGTTCTTGCCTGGAGAATCCCAGGGGCAGGGGAGCCTGGTGGGCTGACATCTATGGGGTTCCACAGAGTCGGACACGACTGAAGCGACTTGGCAGCAGCAGCAGCATATTACAGTGGTTCAGTGTAAAGGCATCAGAGCCAGACTGCCTGGCTTCAAATGCTGGGTCAAACCCCTACCAGAGGTATAACCTTGAGAAAGTTAATGGACCTTTAAGTCCCTCAGTTTCTTCATCTGTAAAATGGAGGTGATCAGATCTGTATAGATTTGTTGTAAGGATTAAATGAGTTCATTAAGGAAAAAGTCCTTAGAACAGTGCCCCCCATTTTTGGTAACCCTTAATGACTGTTGTAGTTTATTATTTTTCTATCTCATTTTTAAGGATAAAGATTAATTAGATAAAACATACAAAGCATTGAAATTATGCCTGGCCAAAGTCAGTTCTCAATAAGTAATGGTGCCAGTTGTGGTGAATTTTTCTTCTTATTCTCAAACATGCCAGGGAGAGATTGTCCATTCTTTGTTGTTCCTGCAGTATGCTGTTCAGTTCAGTTCAGTTGCTCAGTCATGTCTGACTCTCTGCAGTCGCTCAGTCATGTCTGACTCTCTGCAGTCGCTCAGTCATGTCTGACTCTCCCATAGACTGCAGCACGCCAGGCTTCCCTGTCAATCACCAACTCCTGGAGCTTGCTCAAACTCATGTCCATCAAGTCAGTGATGCCATCCAACCATCTCATCCTCTGTTGTCCCCTTCTCCTCCTAGCTTCAATTTTTCCCAGCATCAGGGTCTTTTCCAATGAGTCAGCTCTTCACATCATGTGGCCAAAGTATTGGAGTTTCAGCTTCAGCATCAGTCCTTCCAGTGAATATTCAGGACTGATTTCCTTCAGGATGGACTGGTTGGATCTCCTTGCAGTCCAAGGGACTCTCAGGAGTCTTCTCCAGCACCACAGTTCTAAAGCATCATTTTTTTTGGCACGGGTCATACCTCTATTTGCATTTTTTTTGCACTGTGTTCTCATTGTTTGGATTCCATCTTACCTATTGGGCTTTGAGGTTCTTACAGGCTAAAGCAGGTAATTGATAAATGTTTGAGATTGGTTAAAAGAAAAAATTCCCAGACCTCAGCTTACCTATTGGGCTTTGAGGTTCTTACAGGCTAAAGCAGGTAATTGATAAATGTTTGAGATTGGTTAAAAGAAAAAATTCCCAGACCTCAGCGAGGGTTTTTGGCTCAAGACTGATGCAGATATCTTGTCAGTGAAGTTCTCTGTTCAGCAAGAGGACAGTAGCAGATGGGTTAAGGCTTCTGGTTTTGACTGCATCTGCCTCCCCTCATCAGTTCACACAATTTACCAAGTGCAGAGTCAGAGCGTGAATTCTAGTGCTGAGACGGGTCTTCCCCTAGTCTGTAGGTGAGCTCTAGACAGTGTTTGCAATGAATGATATATAGTAAGACTTGGCACCTCTCCTGACGTCTCTCCATTTCACTCCCCTTTATGTAAAACATTTGCTGGGTTTCGAATGTGGCTTTCATAGCCTTGATTCAAACTGGAATTCTACCACCATGAAGAAGTGTTTGCTGTGAAAGCTGCCTCATCCAAAAGATGACTCATTCCGATGATGGCTAACTGTGTTCCCTCCCTAAGCTGATGGCTTGAGATGTTGGGGAATAAAAGAAAAAGACAAGACATAACGATTTACTACTTCCTGTTTTTGGCTTCCCCTAAGTGAAAAGACATAGATCTATTTTCTACCTTGAAACGGCTTCATCTATGCTTGTGATATATTAATGACTGTAAAAGACAGCAAACAATGATTTACTGCAGAAGTTGCTGAAGCTAAGGCTGGACGTGTGCATTCATTCAACACCCCATGCCAGCCTGTCATCCTGCCCCTTCATAAGCATCTTTGCAGGTGCAGGTTCACACGTGGCAGATGCTCCGCAGATGCCCAATGTGTCGCCCGAGTTGGAAAGACGCACGGATGTTATTTTTGCAGTGTGATTCAGAAGTTTATTTTGTGGCGCTAGTGGTAAAGAAGCTGCCTGCCAATGCAGGAGACATGAGAGATGCAGGTTTGATCCCTCGGCCAGGAAGATCCCCCGGAGGAGGGCAGGGCAATGCGCTCCAGTATTCTTGCTTGGAGAATCCCGTGGACAGAGGAGCCTGGCGAGCTGCAGTCCATGGGGTCATAAACAGTCTTCAGACATGACTGAGGAGACTTAGAACACACAATCATAAATGTTAGCTTATATAGATAGGGAATGAATGAATGTTATGTTAGATTTCTGATTAAAGAAGCCTAGACTGCTTTTGTGGTTTAAAATGTTACATAACTTAGACTGCAGAGCAAAATTTATCTAATAGAGTTTCTCCATTTTATTTGTTATCTGAGATTAAATTAAACTCTTAAATGTGTTGGCCTTGTTTGTTGGCGAAAAGCTGGTATTGCCCCCTTTCAAAAAAAAATTTTTTTAAGCTCTTGTAAATAACAGTTGTAATATTTTATCTCAAAATACTTTATAGGTTTGGAGATGGGCTCTGTTCAGAAACCTCTGGATCTATCCCAGTGTGTTCTCTGGCAGTGGGGATTTGGCTGTTCTGCATGGTGTGCCTTTAGCTGACAGACCTTTCAGCTTCCGTCTGTGTTTTCCTTCCTGCAGCCAACTGATTAGTTTCAGTGAAGTTTATCCAATGTATCGTAATGCTTCAGAGTATCTTTGGTCCAAGCCTGGAGCTTGTCTCATTGAGGATTTGGATTGTCTGCTGGCTTAACAGCTGTGTTCATTACACAGTGTTTGCCCTCCGCGTTCCCCAAACCAGCTGCGCCTGCTGCTGTTTGCACAGGCTCAGTGGGGGAGGCCGAGGCTGTCACACTGAAGGGTAAGCAGATCCCGGAGCTCTATCCAGATTCAACCATCTAGTGCTTTTTGGTATATTTGTGTATGGTTTATATTTTAATTTTCTGTATCTTATGATTGTTTTACACCTTAAATCCTTTCTGACTGGGGAGAGGCTGCCTGCCAGCCAATTCTTAGAGATAGCAAAGGGCTCTGTGGGATCATACCTTTGATATGAAAACTAACCAGTCAGAAATGGCAACCCACTCCAGTATTCTTGCCTGGGAAATTCCATGGACAGAGGAGCCTGGCGGGCTACAGTCCTTGGGGTCGCAAAGAGTCAGACACGGGCTGAGCATACACACGCACACAACTTACCCAGCGTCTCACTTCCTCCATTGGTCAAATTCACCCCAAGCTAATATTTTCCCTGCTTTAAATCACCCCAGGGCCTGCAAGAGACCACCTCTATACAGAGCGAAAGCCCAGCCTGCAGGAATTATTCAAACTAGCCGGTCTTAAAGCTGTTTACTCTGCCCTGCCTTGACTTCCTGTGGAAACCCCTATAAAGGCTCGGGCCAAACGTCCTTCTTTCTCTTGCTTTCTGCTTTCTGACCACCCCGAGACTGCCCCACGTGGCCCTGTGTGACCTGGTCTGCCTCCTGTTTTTAGGGCCTGTGACTATAATACACTTTTGTTTTCCTCAGCCTCCTGTGTCTCCTCTTGCGGCCACACCTGACTGACTGTCACATAAAAGAATACAGGACAGTTTGTATTTTAACTGTTAGTGTCAACATTTGATAAGGGCACGTTGGGGTCATTTCAAATGGATCATCCTTTTGCTCCCATACACATTTCCTCTGACAGATGATGGAATACTGATTGTTTATATTTTCATCCAGGCGTGTCACTAAATTCCCTTGGTTCATCTCAGCATTTATCTTGTCTTATTGTCAGGAAGGGCTCCTTGATATCCAACCCAATATTTTCCTACTGCTACCCAAGGCAACCAATTATCCCTGGATCTCTGCCTTAATAATGAATTTTCTAAAAGTATTTGAGGTTCATCTCAACATGTCAAGTCCAGAATATTCTTCCAGGTACTCCTCTCAAAATTGCAAATGAAAGGAAATCCAGAGTACAACTTTTGAAAAGAATGTTGTGATGAAAAATAGCAATAAATGCATACTGACCGCCACTCTCCTAAGCTCCTTTCATACCCTGAGTCAGCTCCCAGAGAATCAGATCTTATTTTACAATGTGATGAGGAATGCATGCATGCATGCATGCTAAGTTGCTTCAGTCGTGTTTGACTCTTTGTGACCCCATGGACTGTAGCCCACCAGGCTCCTGCATCCATGGATTCTTCAGGCAAGAATAGTGAAGTAGGTTGCCAGGTCCTCTGCTAGGGATCTTTCCGACCCAAGGATTGAACCCTGGTCTCTTCCATCTTATGCATGGGCAGGAGGGTTCTTTACTGCTAGTGTCACCTGGAATGGACCCCATAGATTTTGAAGCAAGACTGACTTAGAGTCATGTTGGTTGCTGCCACTTACTAGCTGTCTCATCATAAGGCCATCATTTCAAGACTCTAAATCTCAATTTCAGCAGCGGCACTGCACTCCAGTACTCTTGCCTGGAAAATCCCATGGACAGAGGAGCCTAGAAGGCTGAAGTCCATGGGGTCGCTGAGGATTGGACACGACTGAGCGACTTCCCTTTCAATTTTCACTTTTCATTTTCATGCATTGGAGAAGGAAATGGCAACCCACTCCAGTGTTCTTGCCTGGGGAATCCCAGGGACGGGGGAGCCTGGTGGGCTGCCGTCTATGGGGTCGCACAGAGTTGGACACGACTGAAGTGACTTAGCAAAATGGGGATAGTAGGTGCCTCATGGAATTGTCAGGAGGATCGAATGACATCATCAAGTGGAAACTACCTTGAAAATGGCAGGCATTCCACGATGTTAATTTCTCTTGGCCATGTTTGTTGATGCAATGAAATTGCCAGGTTATATGTGGATAAGTATATGGAATTTGATTATTACAAAGAATCATTAATTGAATCAGAATGTGTAGCTGTTCAGACAGGGCTAAGCAGAATTTATTTATTTATTTTTCTTTTTTACTAAGAAGAGGGGATTTGCTAACTACATTTTTCTTTCAACCAGAATGGTGATGAGGAAAAAAGTCAAGTTACTTAAAGCTTTTAGAAACTCTTATTTCCAAATAAAGGGAAAGAGTTAATTAAAAACAGTCATTAAGTCATTTGAAAGAGTTGGAGAGACAACCTACTTAGTAATTCTTGCCATTGGTTCCTGTGCTATTACCTTCTGTGTGATTTACAAATGCATGCCTCCTTTAAAACTTATCTGCATTTCAGACATCTCATCAATTAAGATGCGCTTTCCTTTCAATTAATCTGAATCTATATGTTTCTCTAACACTGAAAAAGTGGAACATTAAGTAAAGTACTGTCTTTCTTCACCAAGAGTGTAGGAAAGACCTTTATTAGCTTATACTAATATGTGCTATGGTTGCATTCCTCTTTCCTATATCTTCATTAATTCATTGAATAATTATTAACAGCCAGTCAATGACCCGGTTTACAATTACAGAAGAATTTTTCTTCTGGCATCAGGGTACAAACTTGTCTAGTGGTGAAAACGTGCTTTCTCCTTTTACTTGGGAATCCTGTCAGATCCCAGCACTGGTAGATACCAGATTTAACTGGGTGTATAATAATGTCATCACCTACATGTTGTACTCCATCTGTTGAGTGAGTAAGGAAAAGGCAAGAGTTAATTATTACACATTGGTCAGAATGGCCATCATCAAATGGTCTGCAAATAATAAATGCTGGAGAGGGTATGGAGAACAGGGAACTGTTGGTGGGAATGTAAATTGGTGCACCCACTATGTGAAACAGTGTAACATTTTTTTAAAAAAAGAAAACTAGAATTATCATATGATCTGATCCAACAATCCCACTTGTGGGCATATATCCAGAGAAAATTCTGATTTGAAAAGGTACGTGCCCCTCAGTGTTCATAGCAGCACTGTTTAAAATAGCCACAACATGGAAACAACCTAACTGTCCATTAGTAGATGAATGGGTAAAGAAGATACATGGTGGTTTAGTCTCTAAGTTGTGTCCGACTCTTTGCAACCGCATGGATTGTAGCCCGCCAGGCTCCTCTGTCTATGGGATTTCCCAGGCAAGAATCCTGGAGTGGGTTGCCATTTCCTCTTCCAGGACATCTGCTTTGCAGGCGGTAAAGAATCTGCCTGCAATGCAGGGAACCTGGGTTTGATAAATAATAAAGAATACTAATTTTTATTATAAATAATAAAAATATTCAACCATAAAAAAGAATGAAATAGTGCCATTTGCAGCAACATGGATAGACTTAGAGATGAGGATATTAAGTGAAGTAAATCAGAGGAAGATGAATAGCATATGATATCACTTATATGTGGATTCGAAATATGATACAAATGAACTTATTTAGAAAACAGAAATAGACTCACAGACATGCAAAACAAACTTACCAAAGGGGGAGGGGGAGACAGGGAGGGGTAAATTAGGAGTTTGAAATGAACAGATATATACTACTACATATAAAGTCAACAAGGACCTACTGTATAGCACAGGGAGCTATGTTTAATATCTTGTAACGACTTATAATGGAAAAGAATCTGAAAAAGTATACATACAATATACATAGGTAATGGAGTCGCTTTGCTGTACATCAAAGAATAGCACAGCATTGTAAATCAACTCTACTTCAGTAAAAAATAAATTTTTAAAAAAGATTTATTTATTTGACTTTCAGTAGTGAATACAAGGATGATCCAGCCCTTTAGCAAGGCCAGACAGACACGGGCAATCACAGGTAATTACCAGGGATCGGTGGGGTCATGCGCCTATGCTCAGTCCAAGTTGAAGGTCTGACCTCCATGTCAGGCTTGAGGATACACTGTGGGTCGTTATCATTATTTAGACATTTTCATGATGCGGTTACTTGTTGCATGTTTCTGTTGCCACTTGCAAATTTGACTATTATTTCTTTGTTATTTGGCCAAGAAATTACTATCAGGAAATGATTAGAAATGACAAGACTGAGTTGGGTCATTCTGTTTGCCTGCACATCCTGATGCTATAAATTTGATCTTTTCTTCCCAAGATTTTCCAAATATGTGTAGCCAGAAAGCTACCAAAACCTTTTGTCAAGGTCCCCAGTGACCTCTGCCCTGCTCACTGGGATGATTAGGTCTCAGTGTTCATTGTACGGGGCTTGTCAACAGCATTTGACACCACAAATGACTCCTTTCCTCTTGTTCTTTATTTTCCTTGACCATTTTAATCACTTGTTTTCGGTTGTGGATTTTAAACTCTTTACTTTTATACTGGATCCATCAACATCTTATCTGGCCACTTAGTTACATGAAAAGAGCATTTTAACATCCTTAAAATTCAATTTTCCATCCTTTGTTTATTGCTATTAAGTTACATTATTATATAAATGTTATTCTGTCCTAGGTCAGTCCTTAGGAAATGCTTGCTAAATTTGAAAGTGTGCTAAGAAATTGTGCTAAATTGCTTCAGTCACGTCTCTTTGTGACTCCGTGGACTGTAGCTTGTCAGGCTCCTCTGTCTATGGGGTTCTGCAAGCAAGAATATTGGAGTAGGTTGTCATGCCCTCCTCCAGGGGATCTTCCCAACACAGGGATCAAACCTGTATCTCTTGTGTCTCCTACATCGGCAGAAAGATTCTTTACCATTAGGGATTTAAAAAAATATGCCTCTGTCTCCTGCGTTGGCGCTGTGTCTTAATTCTTCAGAACTAAGACCCTTCTTAGTAACGCTCACCACTGCTCTGTGTGCAATAGCTTCTGTGTGATTTATAAAAGCGCACCTCGTTAAAACAGGTCTGCATTCCAGACATATTATCAATTAAGATGTGATTTTCTTCTGTTATTTTTATATTTCTTACCCTGTAGTTTTCATACTATTTTGTTTAACGTATCAATTTCCCCCTTTGATATAGAATCCACTTCTTTGTCTTCACCTTCTTAATCTAGTCTCACTTTTTTCTCTAGTTCCTACTTCCAGATCTCCTTATTTTCTTCTTGGGATCTTTAATTTGAGGCTTCTTTGACCGTTTTTTAAATATATAGTCTCATACTTTTAAAATGTTTTTCTTCTCCCCAGTCAGCTTGCCCCACTGTTCTTGTGGTGATATTTCCACTTACTTTAGCTTTGCCCAAGTCTGAGGAGGATGGTCCAAGTTGATTCTTATCTTCTCCTTGTGTATTTAAATCTTATCTGTTCTTTTTAGTGGCAGCTTATAAAGCCTATTTTGGTCTCCAAAGTTTAAAACTCTGACAGGCAGGCATGGTTCTCATTCCTGTCTCAACCAAGATACTGGAAATTGTAGGCTGAGCATGCCACGTCCACTTCTGCTTCGTAATTTCCATTTACCTGAAAGCCCCCTTGCAGTCTGGTGTTTACGCTCATCATCTAATGAATCTGCTCTGAGAAAATTCTCTCCTGGCCTCCTCCGGTCCCTTTAGCACTCATCTTCCTCAGCTCCCACCCACCCAAAGCTCTCTATCCTCAGCAATTCCCCCCCAGGCTTCCTTCCTACTCCTCTTTTTCTTTTTGAACTAATTCCTGGGCTTCTCTTCCTGTGCCTTCTCTCTAATCCTTCCTCCTCTCCAAGGCTCTGTCTTGCTTCTTTTTTTCCGTCATTGTGCAGTATCTTCCTGGGCGATCTCACCTACTCATTTAACTACCTTCACATCACTTCCACTCTTCTGTGCTGTTTCCTCCACCCTGAACGTCCCCCTCTTTCTCCCTGTCCTTTTCATCCTTCGAAACTCCTCTTAGTTATTACTTCCTCCAGCAGGGCTTTCTTCAGTCTGCACGTTGGACCACCTGCACCCCCCCGCCCCCATAACGCTTGGTGGCACCATTGCCATATCACTGAGTACATTATAATGAAATTATCTCTGATCTCCTTGACGGTAGGAGCTATGACCGCACTTTTATCTTTGTGCCTGCTACAGAACTCAAGAGCTTTCTTTGAGGCTTGCTTTTCTCCGAATAAGACATAATCCTCTTCATTAGCTGTCTGAGATTGCATTTTAGCTCAAGAAAATCTGCGAAAATTATACTCCAGACCACATTTTCTCTTGTTAACTTTCTGTGGATCTCTGGTAGACTAAACCTGCGATCCACTTCCTGTTTCTACCAAGGACGCTATCACATGTTTATATGGTCCAGCTGTGGTTTGACTTCAGTCATCATCTATATGTCCAGGATGCCTAAATCCTTTTTTGTAGCCCCTACTGCTGTTCTCGGGCTTCCCTGGTGGCTCAGCGGGTGAAGAATCCACCTGCATTGCAGGGGACATGGGTTCAATCCCTGGGTTGGGAAGATCCCCTGCTGCTGCTACTACTAAGTTGCTTCAGTTGTGTCCAACTCTGTGGGACCCCATAGACGGCAGCCCACCAGGCTCCCCGTCCCTGGGATTCTCCAGGCAAGAACACTGGAGTGGGTTGCCATTTCCTTCTCCAATGCATGAAAGTGAAAAGTGAAAGTGAAGTCGCTCAGTCGTGTCCAACTCTTAGCAACCGCATGGACCGTAGCCTACCAGGCTCCTCCACCCATGGGATTTTCCAGGCAAGAGTACTGGATTGGGTTGCCATTGCCTTCTCCGGAAGATCCCCTAGAGAAGGAAATGGCAACCTACTTCAGTATTCTTGCCTGGGAAATCTCATGGACAGAGGAGCCTGGCAGGCTACTGTCCTTGGGGTCACAAAGAGTCAGACACAACTTAGCGACTAAACAACAATTGCTGTCCTAACTGAATCCTTCCTGTACATCTTACCGTTTGTATGCAAGGGTTGCTTGTCCTCATAGGGCAGGGTTATGTCTCCAGCACCCATGACATGTCTTTTAGGGTCGATTGAGGAAGAAATACTCTCTAATTCCTCACTTGGATGTTGTATGCAGGTTAAGGGAGGGGAGCAAAAGGGTGCTGGTGAGGTCAGCGTAGAAAAGCAGTGGCAGAATGAAAACGAAGTTGTATCAGTTTCCTATGGCTGCTGGAACAAAACACCTCCAACTTAGAGACTCAAAACAACACAGATTGATTCTTTGATAGTTCTGGAGGTCAGAAGTCTGAAATCAGGTTCAGTGGGCTGAAATAAAAATGTCGGCAGGGCCGGTTTCTTCTGGAGACTCTGAGTGGGGAATCCATTTCCTTGCTGTTTTCAGCTGCTGGAGACTGCTGGCTTTCCTTTGGCTCCTGACTGCATCACTCCAGTCACTCTGCCTTCTCCCTTGACTCTGACCCTCCTGCCTCCTCTTATAAGGACCCTTGTAATTACATTGGGCCCATCTGGATGATACAGGATAATCTCTCCATCTCTTGGACCTTAGTTTAATCATATCGACAACGTTCCTTCTGCCATATAAGGTGACACAGGTGCTGGAATTAGGACCTATTTGAAGGGACATTGGGCTTTCCCAGTGGCTCAGCGGTTAAGAATCTGCCTGCAGTGCAACAACTGCAGGGGATGCGGATTCCATCCCTGGATGGGGAAGATCCCTGGAGGAGGGTATGGCAGCCCACTGCAGTGTTCTTGCCTGGGAAATCCCATGGACAGAGGAGCCTGGCGGGCCACAGTCCATAGTGTCGTACAGAGCTGGACATGACTAAAGCAACTTAGCACACACAAGGGGCCATTATTCAGCCGACAACAGTGGTCCAGGATCAGAGGGGACTGTGTTGGTCACTCAGTCGGGTCTGACTCTATGCGACCCCACAGACTGTAGCCCGCCAGGCTTCTCTGTCCATGGAATTCTCCAGGCAAGAATACTGGAGTGGATTGCTATTCCCTTCTCCAGAGGAACTTCCCAACCCAGGGGTTGAACCCTGGTCTCCTGCCTCACAGGCAGATTCTTTACCATTTGAGCTACTGGGAGGTCTGTAGGATCAGAGGGGAGACACAAGCAAAAGTCTCTCCACTTAT
This sequence comes from Redunca redunca, assembly GCA_006410935.1. Lineage (NCBI taxonomy): Eukaryota > Metazoa > Chordata > Mammalia > Artiodactyla > Bovidae > Redunca > Redunca redunca. Next base: position 328,202 of record SJYQ01004601.1, read on the forward strand.
AATGGGAGGAGCTCCAGAATCATTGCTTTTCAGCAGGTATGAAGATCGGGGGGGTGTGTGTGTCTGTGATGGAAGGAAAACTGGTGTGATTGATGCTGTTTCTGGGTAATAGAAAATTAACAAAGCCAAAGGGAAAAATTCTAAAGTATTTTTGTGTGTGTGAAAGCAATAAACCTTAGAAGAGTCATTTATATGAACTGTCTCTGATTTATGCCTAAATATCTGAGAGCAAAATTATATTTTCCAAGTGATTAACTTGTCAGATTATCATCATTTAAGTTTTGTTTTATTACTGTGTGTTCAGGTGTCTGCTTCCCACCTGAACAGAGCAGAAGGTATTGTCAGTAGCTCTGATGAGCTCTGCTCCTAATGGGACTTTGAGACTGGGCTTCAGGACTCTGAAAGGAAGAGAGAGATGTTACAGCATGCTTGTTTCTCTTGCATCCTTTTCTTTCAAAGGAGTTGTGGTTAAGGGAAATGACTGGTTAATGAAAAAAAAAAATGGTTAGAAATGCCTTCATTTGGGAAGCTTGACAGCCATATAAAATGCATGTATATTGAATCAGAGGGTCTGCTAACAAGGCAAATGTAATTAAGAGGATCACTGGAAGATATCTTAGTTTGGTTTTGCCCCAGGAGCAAATTTTGAGGCAGGATTTTGAGCAGGCAAATGGGGATGTGATTACTGTAGAATGTCTCCCAGGGTTGTATAAAGAGGACTGCAGGAAGTTCAGCCACCCACTCTTACTCTCCCCTGGCTGAGAACTGTCCTGGGGGGCTTCTCTCCAGTGCTTCCTGGCTGCACCTACAGATTGTAGGTCCCCAGCACCAGGAAAGGACTGGAGACAGAATGTCAGCAGATGCCCAGGGAGAGGCCTGGGAGGGCACTGCTAGCCCCAGAGGAGCCTGCATCTCTACCACTTGCCCTCCAGCTATGGCTGAAAGCAGAGGGGTGGGCAGGATGTGACGCATGGTTGCCAAGGAAAGACCCTCCACTCCATCCTGTGATGCATTTGTCCATCAAGAAAAAAATGCTGAATGTTCCTTATAGAACAGGCCTGGGCTGTGGTGAGTAAGGCAGGTATGGGGTCACACTTGTCAATACAGCTGTCACCTCCCAAAGCCTCTGTTCCCTAATGCATAAAATAATACTGGTTAACACTGGTTCCTCCTTTTTAGGATTTTATGAAAGTCACTCAGGTCCAACTCTTTGTGACCGCATGGACTATACAGTCTGTGGAATTCTCGAGGCCAGAATACTGGAGTGGGTAGTGTTTCCCTTCTCCAGGGGATCTTCCCAACCCAAGGATCAAACCCAGGTCCTTCTGCATTGCGGGTGATTCTTTACTAGCTGAGCCACAAGGGAAGCCTTTGTGACTTGTAGGACTTTATGTGAAGTAAAAGAGACAGTGTATTGATCTGTGGGGTACTCTGTGTGTTGTTGTTCAGTTGCTCAGTTGTGCCCGACTCTTTGCAACCCCATGGACTGCAGCACGTCAGGCTTCCCTGTCCTTCACCATCTTCCAGAGTTTGCTCAAACTCATGTCTAGCGAGTTGATGATGCCATCCAACCATTTCATCCTCTGTCACCCCCTTCTCCTCTTGCCCTCAATCTTTCCCAGCATTAGGGTCTTTTCCAATGAGCTGGCTCTTCACATCACATGGCCAAAGTACTGGAGCTTCAGTTTCAGCATCAGTCCTTCCAATGAGTATTAAAGGTTGATTTCCCTTAGGATTGACTGGATTGATTTCCTTGCTGCCCAAGGGACTCTCAGGAGTCTTCTCCAGCACCACAATTCTAAAGCGTCAATTCCTTGGTGCTCTGCCTTCTTTATGGTCCAACTCTCACATCTGTGCATGACTACTGGAAAAACCATAGCTTTGGGGTCATGCCTGAGGCTTCCCTGGTGGCTCAGAGGTTAAAGCATCTGCCTCCAATGCAGGAGACCTGGGTTCGATCCCTGGGTCGAGAAGATCCCCTGGAGAAGGAAATGGCAACCCACTCTGGTACTCTTGCCTGGAGAATCCCATGGACGGAGGAGCCTGGTAGGCTACAGTCCATGGGGTTGCAAAGAGTCGGACACGACTGAGCAACTTCACTTCACCTCACCTTGGGGTCATGCCTATATCCAAAATGAGAGGAGTTGTACTAAAAAGGAAAAAGAGAGAGAGAGCAAAAACCAACCAATCAAACCAACAAAAACAGAAGAGAAGAGAAATAGGAAGAACAGGAAGGTTATTGTCATGTGAGGCATCTGTTATGAAATCCAGTCATGCATATTCCTGTTTCTTGCCAGATAATGTTTGTGACTGTTTCACAGCTCAGGATATGTAGTCACACACATTTCACTCAAGTCCCTGGCCCAAAGTTCTTTCTGCTTCCTGACCCCACTTCCTTGGTATTTCTCTGGTGGAGGTCTGACTTCAGATGCACACAGGGTGCTTTAACCAGCATGACCTGACCAGCCTAAGAGAGGAGTCCTGGCTTCTCAGCCAGACCTCAGACACTGCAGGTCATCAACCAGGGTCTCTTGTAAAGTCCACATCACCGCTGGAGAGTAAATGTCCTTTTCGCCTTGGGGTGGACATTTGCTTGTTAACTGATCCTTGGAATACAGATAATACTGAATCTGCCGTGGGCTGGCTAACCCCCGAGGCCCATAAAGAAAGTCGAGGGAATGGTCCAGGCTGGTTTCAGGCTCAGTGATGCCAGAAACAGTGATGCTGGGGACACAGCCTGCTCCTGATTATACGACACTGAGAAGGAGCTTCTAGTTCAGAAGGCAAAGTCACAGGTGAAACACCCAAAAAAGGAGCTGCACAAGCTTTGCCGTAGAAACAAATAGAGGCTGCCAGAGTAGCCCTGTCACCACTTCCCAGGAACAGGAAAAGCTGAAGTCACGGCCAGAGCGCTTGATGTCCTGGTTGTGGAGGGACGCTCACCCGCACCCCCCACAGGCACACACTGGTGCTGAGAAAGATGGTTCAGTGGTGGCTATGTTGATGACTGTCTCATCAAATGACATAGAGCTCAGGCTCCAGAAAACTCCAGTGGGATCCACGTTGCTAATCATCCTGATGTACAGCTTCCCATGTGTGTCTTGTGGGAGGTGGCACATTTTGATGAGTCTGGACCAGGGGACCCGAGCACTTCTGACTTATTAAACCAGGAACGTGGACTCTCTTCTGCTTCCTCTCTGTGCTGATGTGGGAGGCAGAGGACCCTCTGATCACAGGAATACGGCAGACTTGGAGGAGGGGAAAAGCGTCAGGATCCACCCTGAACTCAGATGCTTGAGGTACCCTTGCACTGGGCTCGCGTGGTCGTATGTTTCTGTAAGATTTTTTCAGAAGACAGAGATTCCGACTACAGCAGTGGGTTAAGAACACTGCCTCTTTCCAATGAGATTGCCTTTACTCTCACGTGGAGAGGTGCTGGCATAGCCAGAGGCATATTGGGGATCAGTCTACGGGGAAGCTGAATTGGGGATACATTTTGTTTGGGCTTAGTCAGATTTATTTGTGTGATTTACAGTCACTTCCATATATACATGTGTCTGGTAGTTGCTTACCAAACATATATTATGATACTAAGCAATTTTTCAGTTATTAAAATTTGTAATTTACATAATGACTTTTCTCATTCTAAAAACTATTCCCGTTTATGTTTAATTTTGTATTCATCATTTGTATTTTTTTTTTAAAAAGGGCTTCTAACACCACAAACCCGGATCTACCTTCCTTTCTTCTCCTCCCTCTTTGCTTCCCTCCCCCACCCCTTCCCTTCCTTCCTCCTGTTTCTTATCCTCCTCCTTCTTTTAGAGGCTACGACTTTACAATATTTATCTGACTTTCTGATTTATTGCTCCTGTTTCACTTCCCCAGGTAATCAAGTGGGAAATATTTCATGTGTATAATAGAGTGTTAGATTTTATAGAATGGTTTGACAACCAAACCACCATGTAAAATGCTATTCCCATGGAAGAGTGTGCCTTGAGTTAAAAGCTACCATCTTGGAAGGACCTTCTGGATAATCTGTGTCCTACATGGCCTGGCCTCTACTCATGGTTCTAGCTCATTCTGTGGCCTCCTCTGAGGATACCCTGCACACCTACCCTTTGAAGTCAGGCCCCCAGGACACATTATCTTCCACAGTGCTGTGTTTTTGAGTTTAATATTCCTCCCTTGGCTTCTCTTTACTCTTCTTTTACTAGGAATGATAGCAAATTAAGTGGTCAAGTTTCTGAATCCCAAGTAACAAATACCATGTTAATATTCAAGGAAAAGTTTCAAGTGGCAGCCACACTGAAAATTGCAAGAAATAAAGTCTCAAAAGTGAATAAAGAGAAGAGAAGAATAAAACACAGAAAACACAAATAATAACAGAGTCCTGAATCTGTAATACAAGCCCATTTCCTTCAGGAGCAGATAGGTGTTTACATTTCAAAGTGCATGAGAGCAGCAACATGAAATCACTGATGTTCACATGGTTAACGTGAGCATTTGGTAATACAAAGTACAGAAAATGTGAAAAATTCTCATCCAACAAAGTATGTATTTTAAGTTGTTGTTTTTACCAGAATCTGGTAAAAATCTCCTGTGGTACGGGAGGCTTACATCATTCTTCAGTACTGTTGATCAAACATCATGGTATTTTATTAAACTGATGGAATTTGGGGGAAGTGTGACATGATGGTTAAGACTGAATTTGGGGACCAGAGAGTCCTGATCATACATCCACCTAATTAGCTATCAGACCTGCCTGAGCTTCATTTTCCTCATATACAATGAGGAAATATGTGAGGATGTGAAGGTAGATCCAAGATCTGCCTCGTAAGATCTTGGAGAGTTTGTCAGTGAGGCTTTTTGCAGGATCGTTTTCTAGTTGGTTCCAGGCTTCAATCTGCAGCCCACTGTTGCAGGAGTGTAGCACTTTGGCAGCTGCTTTGGCATTAAGTGGACAAGAAAATATTTATTAAAATATTTCCCTTTTTTAAAAGGTTTATTTTCTTTGATATATTTTCTTATGGGAGATCCATTACTTGTGGGAGTAAGAGGAGAATAAGTTGCACTCAGAATAAAATCCAGGCTTCCATCAATCCCTGACTCCCTTGGTTGGCTCCCCTATGCCCCCTGCCCCTTACTCACTGCTCAGACCCTGGAACGTGCCAGCCCTTGCCCACCTCCGGGCCTGTACATGAGCTATTCCTCTCCTTACACTGGGGACCAGTCTAACCCTGGGTTGGGTTGTCTCCTTTCCAGCCTTTGCTTCTCCATTCAGCAGACACGTCCTCTGATGTCACCCTTCTCTGTGAGACTCTTCGTCTCTGCCCATCACACTTACACAGTGTGCACTTGTTAGATGATGCTTATGTTAGCTCACGTCTGTCCATTTCCCCCTCTAACTAGGTGCCCCATGAGGGCTTCTGTCTTATTTACTGGACCCACTCTGTGTCTGGTAAAGAGCCTGAAGACTTCAGATCCTCACATATTTTCTGAATGACTGATAATAAATGGGTAAAAAGGCAAAATGAGGTGGGAGGCAGAGCATGGGTGGGTGACAGAGGATGGCAGGGTGAGGACCGAGAGTTGAGAGTAAATACACTGGCTGGGATCTGACACTTGGTGGGCAAGGACTGCAAACCAGCAATCTCTGGAAGGAAAGGGGGAAGCCAGAGGGGAGAAAGAGGGCCAGTGTCTGTTATGTGACGAGAGAGTGGAACCACCTGTTCCAGGCACCTGTTTTAGCAGCTCTCAGTGGGAAACCAGCTGTTCTGATTTCCTTGCATGATATGGATAAAAAGCCCATAACACAATTTGGAATGTGGAGAACAGCCCAGCATCATGACTGTGGAAACCAGTCATACATCCCTCAAGTCTATGCATTCCCTAAGGATACCCACCACCGCCTGATCCTCCCTAAAACCACCATGACTCACCGGGCATCTCCAGTTCTTTCTCACACACTGAAACCTGTGTTTCTCAGGAGGACAGAGGGAGGAATGGTTAAGGCTTTAGTCTTTGGAGTCAAATGACTTTGGAGTCATTGATAGAGTAGGAGCTAAGACACTTTACTCAACATCTGTAAACCTTGTGCATGCTAAGTTGCTTCAGTCGTGTCCAACTGCTTGAGATCCTATGGGCTGTAGCCCGCCAGGCTCCTCTGTCCATGGGATTCTCCAGGCAAGAGTACTGGAGTGGGTTGCCATTTCCTTCTCAAGGCAATCTTCCCAACCCAGGGATCGAACTCTAGTCTCTCCTGTCACCTGCACTGGGAGGCAGGTTCTTTACCACTAGTGCTGCCTGGAGAGCCCTGTAAACTTCAATGTTCCCATTTTTTTAAATGGAAATAGGCATTCATAGAGATACATCTAGTGATTAAGTTGGATAACTCCTATAAAGAGCTCAGCTCAGTGCCTGCACCAGATGAGTGTTCAATGAAAATTCTTTACTGAGAAGCCTGCAAACCACATTTATCTTTAATCAGACCCTGTGGTCATAGAGAGCTTTGGATGTAATCAACAGAAATAAACAGAGATTACTGGAGCCTGAAAAAAAAAAGTTTATTGGAAGGATATAAATAGCTGATAGAACTTAGGGAAGAGGCCTTGGGGAATGCGGGAACCAGGGCAACGGAGGGTCTTCAAAACAAAAACAAGTAAACCATCTTCCAAGGTGCTGCTGCTTCTAGTGGCACAGCTCGGAATGCCCAGGAAAGGGGAGTCCAACGGCTCCGCTTGGGTCTAGCCCTCCCTTGTGGTAAGAAGAGTGGAGGTCTGGGGTGGGCTGCCCCATCAAGGCCAAGAAGACAGGACACGAGGCAGACAAAACTCCTGTCCTCTGTAGATCTATTGTGGGTGTTTCTGAGGACCTGTGAAGCCAGTTTCTCTCAACTGACTTTTCAACTTCTTATTCGCCAAAATTTAATTGTGAAGAATTGATGCTTTTGAACTGCGGTGTTGAAGAAGACTTTTGAGAGTCCCTTGGACTGCAAGGAGATCAACCAATCCATTCTGAAGGAGGTCAGCCCTGGGATTTCTTTGGAAGGAATGATGCTGAAGCTGAAACCCCAGTACTTTGGCTACCTCATGCGAAGAGTTGACTCATTGGAAAAGACTTTGATGCTGGGAGGGATTGGGGGCAGGAGGAGAAGGGGACAACAGAGGATAAGATGGCTGGATGGCATCACTGACTCGATGGACATGAGTCTGAGTGAACTCCGGGAGTTGGTGATGGACAGGGAGGCCTGGCATGCTGCGATTCATGGGGTCACAAAGAGTCGGACACGACTGAGCGACTGAACTGAACTGAACTGAACTGAATTGCCTTTCATAAGAACTCAACGTCATTTCCTCTCATCTTTCTAGACAATCATCCCCCCCCCACTTTTTTTGAGTTAATTTCTACAGTGTTTACTCACTCATACATTGATTTAGTAAACAAATATTTATTGAACACCTGCTGGTGTCAGGCTTTGTTCTGGGGGCTGATTTACTTCAGTAAGCCACCGAAATCCCACACCCTCATGGACTTATTTGAGTTGGCCTGGGGGGAGGTGGACAACTAAACATAAACAACAGGCAGATGACATGCAGTGGCAATAGGGTAGTGAAAGCAGCCACTGCTTGCTCAAATCACTAATGAGAATGACTGTAAGACAGGGAGAGGCGGGAGTGAGGTGTGCGCCAGAGCGCTGCTCTGATGGGTTAGCCACGTTTATACGAGGCTGTCATTCATCTGCTCACATCTTGGTTATTTTATTTGCTTACTTGTCTGTCATAAGTGACTAGCTGGCTTCCCCACCTAGCAGCAAGCACCCCAGGGGTGAAGGCATGTCATTCATTCCTAGAGCTAGCCTCGGCTTCACTGTGGGTGCTAAGTGAGAGCTTGTTGAATGAATGGACAAGCACACCCCTTATGGTGTGGCTGTCGGATGACTGTATGTTTCTGCTGTGAACCAGCCAACCAGCCAGCCATTCTCTCAAGTGGGGCATTGCAGGTGACCTGAAATTCCTGCCCTTGTTGGTTCTCTGTTGTTGACTGACCAACTGGTTGAATAAAACCTTTCTTTTTTTTTGGCTGTCGTGGGTCTTTGTTGCTGTGTGCAGGCTTAGTTGCATGTGGGATCTTAGTTCCCCAACCAGGGCTCAAACCCACATCCCCTGCACTGGAAGGCAGGTTCTTAATCACTGGACCACCAGGGAAGACCCTGAATAAGACATTTCTTTAATCCCTATTTAGTGGATCTCTCTTCTTTGGAATCAAGTTGGTTTCTTTGTGTTACAGTTTTTATTTTCTTAAAACATGCTTTCTGAATTTAAGACCCAAGTCTGAGAAAGAAAGGAGAAAATCCTCTGTTCCTCACAACTTGAGTCTCAGAGTCACGACATCCGAATGAAGTGTGGCGTTTGAAGGAAGCTCAGGAGAGCACCCAGGCCGAGTGAGGCTGTGCCGTGAGACACAGGGGCGATGGCAATGGTCCTCTAAGGGAAACTGGATTCCTGTTAAATCTGCTCCCTCTGTACTTAACGTCCTAACATGGAAAGAACTAAATTAATCCTCAGTTAAGTACCCCGTCTAAAAGTAGAGGACAAGACAATGAAGTGCTTTAAAATATTTTTATTAAACATTTGTATAAAGTAGAGCAGTGTTAATGCAAGATGTTCCGACGTGGCCTCCACTCTAGCAGGATTCATGCCTTTGTACTTCAGACCAGCGGATGGACTGCCACTGATGCAGCTCTCTGGTTGCGATGGTAGCTGTGTTTATAAATGGTCAGCTGTGCTGTGAATATATTTAGCTTATGCTAAATGCCCCTGAGAGAATGAATATCATCTGTTTCCAGTTTAATTATGTTTTGGAGCATGGTACGCTTTTTTCCAGATGAATAAATACCAAGTCTTTTTCACTTCCAGAGGAAAGTCAGGGTTCAATTCTGAAATTCAAGTTACCAGACTTATTAAGTCAAATTAAAATGAAATATAAAAAGCTGTTTGATTCTATTTATAAATACTTGTCAGAATACCACTCAATGAAAATGTGACGTTTTGGATAAAAAATTAGATGCCAAAACTGACACCAGAAACCATATCTTTCATCATTAGCATCGATAGATGGTATGATCAGGTAGTTAGAAATAATGGTTAAATGGTGTTGGTAACTGTACGGTATGTTTATATAACATTAAAAACTTTTAAAGCAGTTTTTATCCAAATGTTCTCAGACTTTTCGTATCATAGACCTTGAAGTTTGCGTATGCATGCCAAAATATATACAGTGACTATTTTAAGCACGATCACCATTAAAAAAAGATTCACTTCAGCCTTCTGAAAAAGCTAATTTGGCTGGCTCTATTTATCTGTTCATAAGCCATAAACTTCCTGATAGAGATCTTGAAGGAAAAGAACCAACTTGAAATGGATATCAAAAGAGATTTTATTGTGATTACACAAATTCCCCAAGTGTTGTAATCTAGTGATAGCAGATGAGTGCTCCAGAGTTAGCCCACTGCTAACTAATGGTCACGCTGGGGTTAGACCCTAGGATTCCTGACTCCTACACCTGTGTTCTTTCTACCTTATCCCCTTGTCTCCCTGACACGATCATTTGAATTAGCAAGATATGCATGTAATCTACAAACTTTCTCTTCCATCTCAGTTTCAATGAAAGTAGCTGTTATATAAATAACAGTATATATATATATATATATATCCTGTGGGTTATTTACACTTGCTTTCCCATGTGTCCTCCTTCCTCCCCCCACCTCCATCTTTTTTTTAAAAATAAATCTCTGAGAAAAGCTATGTAAGATAGGCTGTTTCAGTATGCTTCTGTGAGCAGATCAGTGAGACTTGTCCAGTGGCATAGAGAAAGGACAGAGCTTTGGTACTTCTCAGGTGCTGTGCTCTTCTCCTGGTCTCATCCCCTTGACTTGGATGCCAGTGATAGGTGTGGTTTTTAAAGGCCTGTCCAGTCTGACACTAGAGAAAACCTCAGGGGTCCTATTTCTGGCAAGCCGCTTATTTATTCATCTTCCTACTTCAACTCAGCATCTGTGTTTTGTTTTGTTTTCAGTAAAATTTAAAGCTCTGAAACAGAGTTAGTTATGTATTGGGTTGGCCAAAAAGTTTGTTATGGAAAAACCCAAACAAACTTTTTGCCCAAACCGATATATTTTAACATGTAAAACCCTGTGAATTCACTTGACTTAATTCCACATCTTAACAATGAAAAAGCCAAAAATATCACTTCTCAAATTGTAATGTGCTTATATGTCAACAAAGTAACTGAAATAAAGGCAAATATACAAAAAGCATTTCATAGATTTTTTTTTTGTTTCAGTTTTTAAAAAGTCATGCTTGGAAAAATTGCATTATATTAAGTCAAAGTGTCTTTTGTGCTGTGCTTAGTCGCTCAGGCCTGTCCAACTCTTTGCAATCCCATGGACTGTAGCCTGCCAGGCTCCTCTGTCCATAGGGAGTCTCCAGGCAAGAGTACAGGAGTGGATAGCCATTCCCTTCTCCAGGGGATATTCCCAACTCAGGGATAGAACCCAGGTCTGCTGCACTGCAGGAGAATTCTTTACCGTCTGAGCCACCAGGGAATCCCATCTTTTATATAACGATTTGTATCATTAAAATGTACAGGTTATTATGGGTAAGAAAAAAATTAAGAATCTGTCTTAGATCAGAATTCTTATATTGCCAGAACTAAAAATAGCATAATAAATAACTATTGTTTGTGGGATATCCAGAGGTTCAGTATTTCCTTACCGGTGAAATACATTGCTTCTATCTATGTTCAAAGGGGCAAATCTATGAATTCTTTGGTAAAGTTCCTAGTTCTGCTCTGTGTTCAGTTCCCTGGTAAATGCTTGGAGGAATATGAGTCCTTGGCTTATTGACTGAGATGCCTTCTGAGATGGTTAGTACATCATCAAATACATAGAAGTTGGTGAAATATTACATATCTTCCTAACATGTCCATTGGAACATCTTTTCTTCTTGAATTACTCCAATAGTTTTTTTTTTAATAAAAGGAGGATTTTTAAAACCCCCAAATTGTTCATTTCTTAGTATTTATTTCTAATGAAAATAACATTCTGATATTTAAGGATTAAATGATATGAATTGGGATTTTTTTTCTTTCTTTTTACACATCTCCCAAGAGGGCTCTGACCCTGTTGATCGCTTTGAAACTGTAGTAGTAGGCTAATTAGATTGTTTGGACCAGTGCTCACAGAGGTTCTAAAATCCACTTTTTCTCAAAGAGAGGTTATAAATGTGAGAAACAGAATCTGAGAGACCACTCCTCTCTTGTGTCCTTTGGCGATGGGGTTCACTAGACCACACACCGTCACCTGCCTTACTCCAAGCCTTCTCAATCAGGCTCTTTCTGCTACAATCTCCTCCAGGCTAACCAACACCTTTGATCATTCCTTTCTTCTGAACTATGAATCTAACCAGTACCCTATTGGTTAGATAGTTGGGAAAATAGTCTGAATTGTCTACTTATTGTGATTTCTTTTTGTTACATGACACTGTGTCTGCTAATTCATTTTGGAATGTACCTGAACTTTGGTATGTCTAAAAGGAGACTCATTTTGTGCTTGCTCTGAACTGAACAAAAAGGGAAGACCCATGTTCCTGACTGTCCCTTCCCTTGGATTTGTATTCTCTGCCAAGGGGTTTATAAATATCAAGAGGTCAGTGACAGACTCCCCGTTGTGTTAGCTTCTGCTGCCTTTTTTAGGCAAGTCCCTTCTGAAGATCCCCGCCTCTACGTGCACTCCCTTCCCCATGGACTGTAGCCCGCCAGGCTCCTCTGTCCATGGGATTCTCCAGGCAAGGATACTGGAGTCGTTTGCCATTTCCTTCTCCAGGGGATCTTCCCCACCCAGGATTCAAACCGAAGGCTCCTGCTTTGGCAGGTGGATTCTTTACCACTGAGCCACCTGAGAAGCCTATTCTACTAAATACGTGGGGATAAATCACCTTTAAAAAATCCTTTAAGATTTCTTTTTCGATCAACATAGCTATTTTGTGTGTTTTCATTTAGATCACCTCAAGCTTTGGTCTCCTGGCACCACCCATTAGCGACAGTCATAAAGTAAGTGTACATTTTAAACTTTGTTTCAATCAGTTGTTGATGGAAATATCAGTTTTGTTCAGAGGTTTCCACCAGAAACAGTTTCATTCAAATAGTTTATCAGTGAATAGTAATATAATAAATGGGAGTATCATATATGGGAAAGATAACAAACCTCCTCTGTCTGTAAACTTTGTGAATAGGATAGAAATGGATAGAAATTAAATTACAAAAAGTACTGCTTATCACCTTTGACTATTGCCTGTAGCATAATAAAGTATATTTGCAGCCACCAAGTGGAGTGGTTTTTATGTACCATCTTCATCACAAGCAGCTGCCAGAATCCTCTCAAGGGGCACATTACAACAGCCTCTTCTTTCATTTTAAATTGGGCCATAGCCCAAGAAGTGTCTCAAATGGCTTTTGGCACCAATTAACATCTAGCAGAGAGCTTAGCACCTAATGGGCGCATGATAGAAATTGGCAGGAGAATGGACTGATGGATTAATTAATTCATCACTTTTTATGCTCTGTGAGGTCCTCGGCAGTGTGGGGCAGTATGGTGCACTGGTTAGTGCCCTGAAGCTGGAGCCAGATGCTGGGTTCGGACCCTGTCCCTGCCACTTGCCAGCTGTGTGACTCTGAGCACAGGTTGAAACTGTTCAGGGCCCAGGGTTTTCCATTCACAAAGTGGGGTTTATAATACTACCTCTTTTGTTGTTGTTATAAGGTTATTACAAGAACCTCAAGGTTTTTATAAATATTACAAGGTGATTATAAATATTTATAAAGTGCTTAAATTAATATCTGGCATAATAGTAATCATTATGAAATGTTTGTTGAATAAATTAAAATATATTAAGCATATAGGGATATTCCAAGGTTCCAGATTTAGAGACTGAAAACCTGGTTTGACCTTAGAAGCATTGATGCCCTAGGAGTAATAAATATACCTGCCACTCAAATCTTTGTTTCAGTATTATTTTCCCACAAAAAGTATCAGAGAAATGACCGAGGGCTGGGGCAAGAAATATGCAAAAAGAGCCTGGATTATCTTATAGTGCCAGAAAGTAAGGAAGTGCTAAAAGAAAAAAGATGAAAACAAAACCAAAATCTCATAAAGGTGACTGTGACCCAATGTGTGTGGAAAGGTTATAGGAACCAACTTAAAGTACTCCCATCAGCCAAAACAGGAACAGTGTGAGCCACAAAATAAATAAGCAATACTGAGGTATAACCCAAATCTGATGACTATCTATTCTGGTGTAAATAAATGATTGGATAAATATGTGAGGAAAATAGACAAATCTTTTCAAATAGTGTATGTAGATACTCTGTTTTCTAGGAGGTACAGCATAACTCTGCATGGAGCTACACATAGTTTTTTCTTCCAAAGAGTACAGTATAGAAACACTAAGTTTTTTTAAAAAAAGAATAACTTACAGTAGGGGCTTCCCAGGTAGCTCAGTGGTAAAGAATCTGCCTACCAATGCAGGAGACACAAGAGATGCAGATTCAATCCCTGGGTTGGGAAGATCCCCTGGGTAGGAAATGGCTACCCACTCCAGTAGTCTTGCCTGGGAAGTCTCATGGACAGAGAAACCTGGAAGGCTACAAGTTCATGGGGTCACAAAAGAGTCAGATATGACTTAGTGACTAAACCACAACAGTTTACAATAGAGAAACTTGACAAACGCTACCTCAAGCCAGGAAATCAAGGTGACATTAACAGTGATATATCATAGTAATAGTAGGTATCCTTCACACGATGCGATGAGCATGGCACTTGACCTCTGTGATCTTCCTCTCAAAACATGTTACCCCCCAGTCTAATCATGAGAAAAACACAAGACAGTTTTCAATGGAGGTGCCTCCTACAAAACATTTGGCCAGTCTCCTCCAAAACTGCCAAGCTCATCAAAAACAAAGAAAGTCTGAGAAACTGTCACAGCCAGGAGAAGTCTAAGGAAACTGGAGAGCTAACTGTAAGGTGGTATCTTAGATGCAATCCGGGAACAGAGAAAGGACGTTAGGCAGAGACTAAGGAAATGTGAATAAAGTTTAGTTAATAATGAAAGTGAAAGACGGTGAAGTCGCTCAGTCATGTCCGACTCTTTGCGACCCCATGGACTGTAGCCTATCAGGCTTCTCCATCCATGGGATTTTCCAGGCAAGAATACTGGAGTGGGGTGCCATTTCCTTCTCCAGGGGCTCTTCCCAACCCAGGGATCAAACCTGGGTCTCCCGCATTGCAGGCAAATGCTTTATCGTCTGAGCCACCAGGGAAGCTTTTATTAGTTAATAATAATTTTCAATATTTATTCACTAATTGTGAAATATGTACCACCCCAATATAAGATATAATAACAGTGGAAACTAGGAGTGGGGTATACAGTAATTCTCTATTAGCTTCACAATAATTTTGCACTTCTGAACTTTTAAAAATAAAATCTTTATTAAAAAAAAAATGAAGTGATTTGGGAGGGCATATTCTTCAATTTTCAAGTACCAAGATAATGGTATTTTTTTAAATGTTGAATTCAACTAATACATGTTTTGAGACTCATACATGGAGAATTATATTCTACATTAAAGTTTTGAATTAAAATAGAGATGTACACATCTATAAATTATTCAGTTATATTCTCTCCTCTAGTGGAGAAAGAAAATAGCACTAGCAACACAAACCTTTTTTGCAAGAATAATTGTTAGTGGAGTTTGAAGTAGATTATCATATGTGCATTAGTTATATATTGTAGCATGACAAATTACCACAAATTTAGTGGTTTGAAACAATATATAATTCCTATACCACAGTTTCTACGGATCTAGAATCTGGGTTTATCTTAGCTGGGTCCTCTGCTTAGAATCTCGTAAGGTTATAATCAAGATGTTGGTCATGAGACAAGAAGGGGGCAGGGTGCAACCACTAAAGGAATGACATAATCCAAGAACACGTCAGGAACTAAATAGAACCAAATAGGTCCAAGATGGCAGACAAGTCAACTTCCACTGTTACACATCAGCAATCGAGATGACACAGCCACAGGCGCCATGCTCATGCCAAGGCCAGCCGTAAAGGTCAAAAAGTGGGCAGTGGGCCAGGTTTTAGAAATCCCCACTCCTTCCCCCAAATAGCTGGAATGCTCCTCCCACTCATTAGCCTACGAAATACCCTCCCCTGTAAAAACAGACAACCCCACACCTTGCCATCTCTTGCCCTATGAGATGGCCTGTTGTTGTGAAGCCAAGAGCTCACACTTGGCAGCTCTCCCAGGGACTCAGATGTGACCTGGGATGTGACCATGCTCTCGTACCCTACTCTCTTTCCCGCAACAAGTAGGCTGTGTTCCTTTTAGAAGCTTGTGTTTTTTCCTTTCTTTCTTCTTGGTTCATGTGGTTGTTGGCGGGATTCACTTGAGGTTGTAGGACTGAGGTCCCTTGTTTTCTTGCTAGCTGGCATCTGGGGTGCTTTCATCTCCCAGGTGTCGCTCGAGGTTCCTGGCCATGTGGCCGTTTGCCTCTCACAGGCCCTGTCACAACGTGGCTACTCACTTCAAAACCAGCAGGAGGGTCTTGGACTCCAGTCTGCTAGGACAGAGACTTGCATAATGTAGCCTAATCAAGGAGTGGCTATCGCTTATGGCTTTGCAGTGTTCTGTTGGCTGAGAGCAAGTCAGGCTGGGAGTATGGGTGGTGCTTGTCCTCAAGGGGAAAGGATTATCCTAGTGACTGCGCTCACGGGGCAGTGGTGTGTCCACTACAGCAGGAGAGTTCTAAAACAGACCCAGGCAGCAAACTAAATAAGAGAACAAATCAGAAATGCTTGCTTCTTGCCTTCAAGTAAACTACAACTTGAGGTAACTAAATAAATTTCGCTTCCCCCCCATAAATACACAACATTATGTTTAACTTGGAGGAATATTTTCAAGGTTTGAGGAGTATTTGAAGATGAAGGAGTCAGAGAAAATATTTGGAAATAGCTCATAAATACATCACTCAATATTTTCCTAATTGGAGTAGGTTTTTTTTTTTTTTTTCCTTAGCAGTGAAGAAATTTGCATAAAAATATGTTCTCGGTGGCAACAACATTTATGTGTTTTGAGAACTCTCATTATGAAAGTCCAAAAATATGATCTCATTTTCAACATTTCATGACTTAATTTTCTTCATTTTTGAGACTGTTTAGTTTCTTAATACTTATGTTTTTAAGTTCTGCCTACTAATAATTATTAATAGGATTGTACTGTATAATTTACCATATGAAAAAATTAAAACTACCCCAATCAGGAGAAGAGGAGAAGAGGATGTCAGAGGATAAGATGGTTGGATGGCATCACTGATGCAATGGGCATGAACTTGGGCAAACTTTGGGAGATGGTAAGGGACAGGGAGGCCTGGTATGTTGCAGTCCATGGGGTAACAAAAAGTTGGACACCGCTGAGTGACGGAACAACAACTGTTTAATTTATAATTTTTACATTTTACATGATGCTTAGACATTTGTATATTTTGAATATAGTAAATATCCATTTTCACTGATTTCTTTTTATGGGTTCTGAATGCTTTTCTTATAAAACATTAAATACAGAAATTCTGCTATTGTTATTTGGCTTCAGCTTTTTAATCACCACCCAGATTTTCAGGAACTCAATTTTTTTTTTCCCCTGATGGCTCCTTTTAACACCAAAATGTCCCAGAAATCCTAAAATTTAGCCATTGGAACTACATTTGCCAAGCTGCTGCTTGCATCTGGAAATAAAACACAAACATCCTTTGTTAGACCCTGCATCCAAATTGTGGGTTTGGATAACAGGATGACTGTGCACCTCCACGGAGCTTAATGCCAACCTATTAGTGGACTGAATCAGAGACCTTTGCTGTTTATGTCTTGGATATGCAGCTGCCTTGAAGAAAACAGGCAATGAAGCTCATTAGCAGCCAAGCTGACATGAAAATATGTATTGCAATAATTTAGCTAAGAAACTCATATAAGAGAAATGATTTCCTGTGGCCCCTCCCCGACCCTTCACCACCTTTTCAAGTCTTTTTCTGCCTGTGTTTCTTTTTTCTGCTCACTCACAACCATGCCTTAGGCTGTAGCTGTTGGTTCTCCTATGCCAAGGGGTACAAAGAGTTGTTATTCAGAATGGTGAGAACATAATCACTTGCAACTATTGGGAAAATAACTCATTTAGCAAATATAGGTCAAAGCGTGCTTTCTTTCTTCCTTCCTTTCTCCCTTGGAGTTGTTTTCTTTGTAGGAATTAAATAAAGGAACCTTTAGAAAAAATACTACACAAAATAAGGAAATATTAAATGAAAGCTCAGAAGAAGAACATTTGTCTTTGACTGGAAGGTCACAGGATAAAGCACTCTTATCAGAGCTGAAGCTAGGGGAAGATCTTGGAATTTGCCAATGTTGTTAGCCTGTGGTGATCATCAGATCTCTTTCTCCCAGTTTTAGGGAGATTTAGTCTTGCCACATGATTTCAGATTTATTCACCATTTATCGTAATATATAAATCTGGTACTTTCACCTATTACTGAAATTCTGGATTTTGTAGTAATATTGTAGAAGCAACCATTAGATCTTTTTATCAAAAGACCTGAGTTTAACTTGAAATAGAATATTTTCTAAATAATGTCTCTGTACATTATATCTGTTTTGTTTCTAGACCATATTAACATCATTTTGCATTACGGTGATCAAATACAAGCTGGATTTCCTTGTTCGGGAGTACCGAGGTGGCAATTAGTTATGGTCACCTGGGTCTTCTTTTGGCATAAGACAGGCAACTCATTCATTGTATCTCTCTATTTAGTTCTGTCCCTGGGGCCTTGTGGGTGCCCACACCACCCCTCCCACACTGAGCTCTCCTTTCCCTGAGTTTCCTGTCACACATGGATTCTGTTCTTAGTCATTCCCATCTTATCTTATTTACCCATTCTTTGCTATGGATACTTTTTCTCTCCAAAAGGACTGTTAGCTCTTTGAGGGCAAGGATTCTGCCTTCTTGTCTTTTGTGTCTTCACAGTGCTCTGGGTCGTGAGCACCTGATGACCACCTACCACCCTACCTCATGCTTCCAACTCCTTAAAGCTGCTCAGAACAGTGTTTCCTCAAATCAGGAGACTTAACATATGTTCTGTTTGCCTCATCCTGTGCTGGGGGCTACAGAGGTAGTGTCAACCAAGCAAAACAATCACCCCAGACTTTGGGATCTCTCATTCTCCTCTCAGGACCACTTTGCCATTCTCAGATCCCAGGCTCCTTTCTAGGCATCTCTACTGTGGCTCATTCTCTGAAGCCCTGAGGTCTCAGCTGAGTATGACACTTCCTAGGGCCATCTTTGGCATAGTCAGTAAAGCAGAAATAGATGTTTTTCTGGAACTCTCTTGTTTTTTCCATGATCCAGCGGATGTTGGCAATTTGTTCTCTGGTTCCTCTGCCTTTTCTAAAACCAGCTTGAACATCTGGAAGTTCACGGTTCACGTATTGCTGAAGCCTGACTTGGAGAATTTTGAGTATCACTTTACTAGCATGTGAGATGAGTGCGGTAGTTTGAGCATTCTTTGGCATTGCCTTTCTTTGGGATTGGAATGAAAACTGACCTTTTCCAGTCCTGTGGCCACTGCTGAGTTTTCCAAATTTGCTGGCATATTGAGTGCAGCACTTTCACAGCATCATCTTTCAGGATTTGAAAGAGCTCACCTGGAATTCCATCACCTCCACTAGCTTTGTTCATAGTGATGCTTTCTAAGGCCCACTTGACTTCACATTCCAGTATGTCTGGCTCTAGGTGAGTGATCATACTATTGTGATTATCTTGGTATTGAAGATATTTTTTGTACAGTTCTTTCCGTGTATTCTTGCCACCTCTTCTTAATATCTTCTGCTTCTGTTAGGTCCATACCATTTCTGTCCTTTATCAAGCCCATCTTTGCATGAAATGTTCCCTTGGTATCTCT